>JAUMHE010000063.1:2538185-2551621 GCA_032359235.1 Enteromius mattozi | reverse complement strand
ACTATTTAAACATGGTGGACCTCCCTTGGCCCGTTTCTTGGCCCCTCACACAGTATTTAAGTAAATCAGAAAGTCCTGAACATAACTGTTTGAGGAAAGCTGGAGAATTCTCTGCTGTTTCCTCTGCTGTGTGGTCGTTCCCGCTTCACTGTAAAAGCCGCTCGTGCTAATCACAAATTCCGTCTGTGTTTTGACAATTTCTGTTTTGGCAAATACAAACAACATTATTATTTTTCATGAGACCAGCATGAAGCCGTGCAAGAGAGCATGGTCTCTACCCTAGACATAATCAATAAGGAAGGCCATCTTTCAACATTAAAAAATAGAGAAAAAACATCTTTAATTAAAAATATGAATTTTCCCATATACACACACAAAATAGTTTTATCGTATTCCTAAGGGTCCTGGTAGATGACTGAAATGGTTCACTGCAATAAAACGTGCTAACAAACACAACATTTGGGATTAAACGGGTAAGATATCATGACATTTGATACCACAGCTATGCTATCTGACAACACAGACTTACCTTTCCACTGACAACATTTTACAGTCTATACACAGTTTTGGTCAGCAGACTTCTGAATATTCATTAAAAAATTAGATTGTGTCCATCTGTACCACTCCAGGTTTTGTAGGCTTTTAAAGAGTTGATGAGGTAGTTGCACGTGACTGTCGGAGCTCTAAAGGCTTCAGGTCAGAGGACTGGGAAAGTGCACAGCGTTTTGGATTATTGTCCCAGTGGAAGATCCAACCATTCATTATAAGATTTCTAACAAAGGCAGTCAGCTTTAGTTTTTTTGTCTGTTGGTATATGATAGAATCCATGTCCCGGACCTCTGGCAGAAAAACAGGCCCACAGCATTAAAGATCCAGCATTGTATTTAACTTGGGGTACTTTTATTCCTGTTTGTATTTAACCCATCTGGTCGATTTGCTGCCAAAAAGCTCTTTTTTTTTTTGTTTTATCACAATGTAGAAGGCAGTGCCATTTGAAGTTCCAGTCATGTCTGACAGCTAAGCTAGGAGAATTTTCTTAAAACCCTCCCGGACAACGTGGTGATGTAGGGGCCCAAGACTCTAATCTCTGCTGTTCTCCTGCTGTTATTCCTGCAGGAGTCTTTGGCCACTCAAAATAAATGTGACCAATATGCATTGGGGAAATGCAATATTTCATAATTTCATCAGATTTCCTCCCCTTGTTTTACCTCAACGGAAGGTTAGAATTCTTTTTTCAAAACACCCCCAAAAAGATCAGTGATGCAGATTTATTTTTACAGACACCTTTTCTTATATTTACCAATGGTGCCAATATTAATTGAGGGCACTGTATGTGCATTTGACTCTAAAATATATCATGTTTTAAGTTAAATGTTGTTTTAAAGCAAGACATGGAGTAGAGTGAATTTGTGATGCATGTTTATTCTCAGCTGGCTCCAGATGTGGCCACAGGACTACTGGCAGAGTCTGGATCAAGCAGAGGGTTTGGAGTCACTCATCAGACACAATGTGTCAGATCCATCGTTATTGTGGCAGCATATACAGAGCATCGCTGTGAGGAGAGCCAGAGGCCGATGAGATGAACCCAGGACTCACAGATCAAAACTTCCTCTGACAGTTCAAGACTGAAATATTTCTGTAAACAATTTGGCAATCCACCCAAGGCTGATGAGCCATTTTTAAATTCTGAAATTCATGGAGTTTCTAATCAAATAGAAGCAATCACAATAATCGTGTTACATTTATATATTTACCACCAGTATTTTGTAGTACGTATTCATAATGAATGTGCATTTGAGTTATTATGTTAATCTGAAAGCTTCAGCGGATGTTCAGCTCACAGTCACTGAGGCTTGCTTGCGGCTTGTCACAGATGATCTCATAGATGGATATCACTAGTTATGATGAACAAAGAATATATTTTTTTTTTTTTTACTTAAGGGTCTTGAAGAGTGAAGCTCATGAAAATACATCAAAGTCAAGTTTAAATACAAAAGTCAATAGGAAAAATTACTGCATAAAGTAAAGAAACACCCTGTTTGGACCATTAAGGTTTTAGGTTATAATGTCTTTTTCATGATGTCGATTATGGCTGGAGGATTTATATATATATATATAAGTATAGCATTTTTTTCACATGTTGGGAACTTGTGGGATTTGGGTCGTGTTGAAGCAAAAGTTGTTAATTGTCAGTCACAGCTGAAAGATAGTCAAAGATTTTTGCAAAAATTCATAAATACTTTTTCTACAAGCAAAATTGAACTTTTCTTGTTTTTTTTGACCGGTTCAGGAGATTCTCCCATAAGACTCCTGGGACTTATGTCTTGACCTGTTTAAATGTTTGTGTACCTCAGTATTTCTTATACAGTAATTTATATATTTATATTTTTTATTGCACATTCTTGTAACAAAGCACCGAATTCAGTGAGAATTTTGCTTTAATTGTAAATATCGATGCGGGATACATATCATAACATTGTTACTAAAACAGTACTATGTCTTTCAAATGGTTTCTGGTGATTAAATACAACAAAGATATACATTCTTATCGTCTTGACTAAACATTTAATGGGACAGAATCTGAGACAAAATATCCTAGATGCCCTGCAACAAGCATTCATAGCAGAAGAAAATCTTTTTATGATATTCAGAAGGGAAGTTGCACTATGTCAGCAGTACGATCAGTGAGTAAAAAGTAAAGAGGAGCGTGTTTTGTGTCAGGAACAAGTGAAATTCTTATTCAAATAAGCAGGTTAGCTATACTGTTGAGGGATATTTCAGGCAGTGTAAGCAGATCTTCTTATAGCACATTGGAATAGCAGCTCTCACAATGGACCGTCCCACGATGGAGAAACATGTTGTAGAGTAAATCTCCCATTGGTTTACTGCAAATACCACACTAAAGTGCAGGGGAAGAAATTCAATATGTATTTTCATTAAAGCATATTGTCCTATATCATTAAGTACAGCGGTGTAGCGTATCACAAACAAGCTAAAATGCATCCAGGATATTGCGCCATACAAATTAAAGAGGTGTCTGGGAAAAAGAGTCCTTTGTGTGAGCGGATATTGTTGCGTACCTTAAAGCAGGATGGGTGACAGGATATGTTCAGGTGCTCAATGGTGATTTTGGCATCATTTCCCACCATTTCTCCACAGTATGTACAGGGAGTCATATCCCTTCTAGAAAGACCAAATGAGGTCATTGTTTAGAGCTCGTATGACAAACTAAAAAAATTCCCATTTACTCACACTCATCAATGCTTGTGCAGTAAATGATACATAAGCAGGCTTAGAACAGTCTATACAATCATATATGAAACAGTATATGGACAAAAGTATTGGGTCAGATGAACAGGTTTGTCTACTTTAGCAATTTCCATGTGTACAAATCTTAAAGTGTAAGCATACAATAACAATATATGATGGACTATATGCTTTAATACATGCTTTACAAATTCTTTTGTAATCTCTGTTGCAACAGTTTTGGAAGTATTTAAATGAATGTACCCATATGTTCAAATCATTGGTGTTTGGTGATGAGTTTTTGGCTCAAGGTTTGCATTTAAAGTCAGAGCAGAGGTGTTCAGCAGGCTTTCTGCAGACCAGTCAAGTTCTTCCACACTGACACAATCAATCTTTTCTTTTTGAACCTTGCCTTATACACAGAGACATTGTCCTATTGAAATAGAAAAGGGTCATGTCCAAACTGATGCTATAAAATTAGAAGCACACATTTCCCTAGAATATCACCATGTGCTTAAACATTAAGATATGTACTCATGGAAATTACTAAAGTAGACAAACATGTTCATTAGAAGAGGGTGTCCCAATACTTTTGTCCAAATCGTGTATATGCATTTAAAAAGTGTATGATCTTGATCATTTATTCCAGTGTCCCCCTCTCTTATTGCTACAAGGTGTGAGTAGATAGCGATCATCATTTTGAGGTAAATCTGTTCAAAAGTCGGAAAAAATCTGTGTAACTTTAAGGAATGTCACTAACAAACATCTTTTTTAAGAAGTTATTCCATAATATTTCGTTTTTATTTGTGTACCACTGTTCAGAACTATGCTAGCCAACCGTGTGCTGATGAGCATCTTAGAGCTAGGTTCAAAAGTATCTAAAATACTACGGGATAGCTCCCCCTCAATTTTTGTACATTATGCATTTGTTTTGTTTAGTGTTTTTTAGTAGTGTTTTAATGTGTTAAAATTCTGCAATGTGATGTGGTTGCTTCCAAACCATTACTGTCACTACCGAAGCATTGGGGTATTTTGTCAAAAATAAAATATACTGAATTATCAACTAAGATGTTATGATGGTTCAATGTATGTTTAAACTAATGAATCCTTAACTTTGAAATCAGAATGTTCAACTTTTTGCCTTTTACAAAGAAAAAATGGATTCAAAGTACAACAATATAAATTACACTTGAAATATTGTTAAAATGTAATTGTTATTGATTTACTTCTGAAAATTCTCAATAAAATAGCAAAAATGTAAAAAAAACTTTCTGAAAATACAATATGAGAATTAACTGCACACTTACTAGAAATGTGTACCTTGGATATTATACAATCTGTTTCCAAGACGTTTCCAACTCTGACTTTGGTCCAATTCTGTATAATGGCCCATATGCATTTGCCCCAAAATGTGCTTTTGTGTATAGGTACAGAATGAATCCAGACATTTTTAGGTGTCTTTGTGTCTGAAGCTGCTGTCATGTTATGTGAGATTGCTAAACGTCTTACCTGGAGTAGTAGCTGGGGCTGCTGTAGTTGTAGTTGGAGGATGTTGATGACACATAGTCAGAGCTGCTATAAAAAGAAACAAAGAGCATTTCTGTGGTTAAATACATTGTATTGATCCACAGTTTATTATTCTATGACCTTCTGCACAATATCTCTGCACTGCACCTTACATCAGTTACAATACGAAAAAAATAAGGTGACAAGTCTGTCCTCCAGCTCCTCATCACACAGTCAAGGTTTATTTTGGGCATTATTCTACATTAGTCCCTTGAGTGTCCGCTTCACATATCAGAGAAGTTCGTGGTCATGTTCATTCATTTCAGTGCTTATTTTTGGATAATTTGTATTACTTTTGTATTGTACAGTATGTAATGGATTTTGTTCTTGCGTTGAGGCTGCTGATCTTACGGAGCAAATTCTGGCCAAATGACTGTACCGGCAGAGAATGATTCTAAGAATATAAAGCCTCCAATTTACCTGCCATCAGGATGCGAGTTATTCACATACTCCTTGACATAGACAAAGTTCCTAAAAAGAGAAAACAAAAGAGATCAGGCATTCAACACTTTCCAGGTAAATTATCCAGGATAAACATCTTTCCACATACTTCTTGGATTCAGAGTCTGGTAAGTTCTCCTGGACAGAACTCTCCACTGTTTTGGTGCTGGTTTTATAACTATAAGGCAAAAATAGATATTATATTAGAGATTGTCTAAGACAACAGAACGTGTGATCTCTGATGTACCGTTCACAGCGGAGGGGTTATTCATTGTTTCTTAAAAGATATTTCCTGAAATAGTGCCTTGATAAAAGACAAGCACTTTAAAATTGCTGCATGTCTCTACATTTTCACCATTTACTTATATCCCTCACATAATAACAATAGCTTATGTTAAAGCAATAGTTCACAAAAAATAAAAAAATACCCCATAATCCCCAAGCCATTCTATGTGTATATAACTTTCTTCTTTCAGACGAACACAGACAGAGTTTTTTACAAATGTATTCTGGCTCTTCCAAGCTTGGTAATGCTGGTGGATGGTGGCCATTATTTTGAAGCTCCATAAACCATATATATCCATCGTAAAACTAACCTATACATTAACACAGGTCTTCTGAAGCAGACTGATGGGTTTTTGTAACAAAAATATTTATATTTTTTAAATTATAACTTACGTATGACGTAAGCTTAGAAGAGAATAGTTGAATAAGGATAGAACAATACTAAACGCTGCTAACAAGTTAAAAGTCAAAAACGAAAAATTAAAAAAAAATGTCAGAAGATTTCACTATAAGAAGAAAAGCAGCTTGCAGCTTGCATCATACATGAAGTCAGAGGTCAGCCAAGAAGCTGTAGTCATTTTCATTTTTGGTGAACTATTACTTTAATCATAAGCTATTGTTATTATGTGAGGGATATAAGTAAATGGTGACTATTATGGCACTATTTCAGGAAATATCTTCTAAGGGACAATGAGTAACCAAAAGACTTGAAGCAGGGCTATACTTATTTATGCTAAACTGGAAAAGCAAGTTTTGTCCTTGTGACCAATACATGAGTATTACATGGTGGTTTGACCAGACCAGACATTAACAAGAAAGACTTTTATTTTCTCTCTTTAGGGAACGTCAGGACTTCAAAGTGTCAATCAAATTTCTTCCCATGTTTTCACAAATTCTGTCTGGAAATTAATATTAAACGTTAATCATTGCTCCATATTGAATATTTTAATCAAATAGTAAATCATTATGTAATATCTTTAAAAAAACATATTTCATATGTATACAATATGCGTTCAAATTGTTTATTATTTTGTTTGGTATAAAATATGGGTTCACAGACAAGAGGAAAACTTCCAGTGGAAGAATGGGATGATGTAAAATGAAGTATATTAAAAATTATATTTTTTTTCCACGTACATTAATATTTCCATGGAAAAAAATAATAATCAAAATTTTTAATTTTGTGAAATCACAAAATGAATCATGTTTAAAAAGTTTCATATATCAACACAATCTCAAGCATGAATAGTGGAATTTGCTTGAATTATTGTTTTACTTCTAACTTATTTAAGCTTTTGTATATGAAATGAACTTCACTGAGAGAACAGCAGCACGTACCTGTCCATGTCTGTCTTCCAGTCACTTTGGAAAAAAAAAAAACAGATGTTGCTTTTAAAAGGGATCTGGTGGTTTTATCTCCAGAGAGTGTGTCTACACGTGTGAAAGTGCGTTTGATACTGTGTGAGAGTTTATCTGCTGCTCAGGTGGAGTTTAAGGGTTGGGTTTGACTTAAACTACCACACTACTTCCTACTCCGGGACTTTAACCCATTATGTTATTGACTTTTCTTAGTAAAGATCTCTGGGTAAACAATATGAATCAACACAGACAGGTCCAGGTGTTGGCTCAAGAAATGAGCTGTGCCAATAAAGATGAGCTTTTGGAGTAATAAACAGCATAAAAAAATATTGCCATATTGAATTACCTTTTTGTATCAATTGGAATGACATCTTCAGCCAAGGAAACCAAAACGTCTGTTGGCATACTATCAATTAAGCACAAAACATATTGATTGAGGTTACTATTTAATCAAATGCACTGTGTAAAATGACATTCTGAAATTTCTGCATGTAATTTAAATTATTAAACTAAATGAATTTTTACGTTCAGGTCCATGTGAATTGATTTCTATACTCACTTAGCAACCAAATCCACAGGATGCTGAAATTGATTGAATGTATCTGTGGAACTGAAGATAAAAATGTACACACATGACTAACTTCATGGTGATAACCATTATTGTCACAATTTTAGCAAAAAGAGCCTGAAAAAATTCATTGCATAATTACCTTGAGTCTTCCTCAGGAGGACCATACCAGTGAGGACTATGAATGACACAAGCAGACGGAGAATGAGATGTTTGCTGCCATGTGTTCACAAATGATTGATAAACAGTGAGAATTTCATTCACAATCATTACCTCTTTGTAGGCTCACTCGATATTGGTATTGGATCAAAATCATAATCAGAGCTATAAAAAACAAAACAAAAAACCCGCATCACACAGAAGCATGTGGCATGATGCCATGTCATGTGAATTCATTTGTTGTGGTTTTCTATAGTTAATGTAGAAATATAACTATAGTAATACAAACAAATTACTTCACCCAATAATACGTTTTCTACAACTATACAGGTTATACTGCTATAATGCACTACAGTTTACTGTGGTAAAGCTAAAGTATACTAGAGTATTTATTACAGTTTATCAGCTCACTATAGTTAATACTACAGTATGCTGTAGTATTCATTGACAAGTGTTGAAGTATGCATCAAGTGCTCATGGGGCAAATGTACAGACAAAAACACTATAATATTTACTATAAATTACTATAGTATTTTTGTCTGGACATTTGCCCCATGAGCACTTGATGCATACTTCAGGCTCCACAGCAGACAGTCAAAGAGACATGACGTCATGAAAGTGTGGATTCAGAGGAAGACCTCGAGGGTTTAAGGTGTGATTTGGGACAAGGTTTTGATTAGCTGGCTCAGGTGTGTTTCATTAGGGTTGAACTCAGCAGGACAGAGGCCCTTCAGGAACAGGTTCGGACACATCTAGCTTTAAGTGAACTGAATAAAGAAAATAGAAAGAAAGAAAGAAATGATGCCGTACCTCTTAAAATCCTTAATCGTACTTCTCCGGGTGTAGGTGTAGTCAGTGCTGGTTCTGAGAGAGGGGAAACAAAACTATTAGTTACACTTCAGTACTCAAGTATTATGTGTTGTTTTTAAATGACTAATCATATTGCTGATCTGTCTAAGACACTGCATGTCATGCATATTCGTCAAAACTAAAAAATGACAGTTCCATGAATAACGAAGAAGAAATGAGGAATAAATCACCTGGTGGGAGTAGTATTGAAGGGAATAAGATCATCTGCGAGCAGGTCCAGAGTTTTATGTGTCTTGTTTGTCTGAGGCAGAGAACTAGAGGGGAAACATCCAGATCATTTAGGAACTGATTCTGTACACGTGCCTAAAATCTATTATATATATATATATATATATATATAATAAAGGCAAAATATTTTGTTTTTGGTTCACTTTTAGCCTCACATTCAAACTTCAACTCATTTTGTACACATGTATATGAGGCATCCGTGTTATAGAATGACCACAGCCTCTGTTTTGCACTTCACACTGCTCTGGGCATCTAAAATCATTTCAATAATAATCATAGGTGCATTCAGCCTCTCTCACCTGTTGTCTGTCAGCAGATCCTGGCTGAGAAGATCTACTCCTGAACCCGCTTGGCCAGAACTGCACCACAAAGAAATACAGAAATGATGTAGTAATAATTGGATTAGAATTAAAAATCTTCATTTTGAAATATATCGTCTCAGAGAGAGCTCTCCTGTCCTCTTGTGGTCTGTTATAAAACAGCATGTTCCTTATGTCATGTTAGCCAGCAGACTTATTGTCATCCACCTAATATTTGATTAGTAAGTTATTTATATAAAAAGAAATAAATAAAAAATTCTCTGCTCAATGTGCTTAAAAAGGATGACTGAACTGTCAATTTGGGTTTTGAACTATCCCATTAAATTCAAAACAAACTGAGAACCATATAAAACATAATCCTCTTGTTTCACAGACAATGCTTAAGCCTAGTCCTAGACTAAAATGTAAATCTGAGCTTAATCAACTTAAAAGAAACTTGCACTGATTGATCTTAAAACATGTTACACACTTTTCACATTTAATGCTTTCTTCTAAGGCAAGTTTTAAAAAATTACTAATTAAACTATGGCCTAATTCTGGTTTAGGTTAAGCCCTGTCTGTGAAACCAGGCCAATGTGTTACTATAAATAAACAAACTAAAGTAAGATTTTCACCAAATGTGTTCATTTTGCATGAATGGCACATAAATATTCATAAGAGTTGGTTTAAAGCACGTCTGTGACTGTGTCAATCTGACAAGTTTATCTTAGACTGCACTGAACTATCACATGGCAGTAAGTGCAATAAATTCACATGACAGTGAGGTCAGATAAACAGCAACAATATCATTGTTCTCACTCTCCGCTCTGAACTCATTAATACTGTATGAAACCCTTTTACACATGAATGGCACTGAGATTAATGAACATAATCTTTATATGACGGATGCTATTATGCATGAATGGCATCATCTTGTACCTGGCAGGCTCTGTGCTGAAGGATATCAGGGTGTCAGACAGGCTGCAAAATGAAGAAAATGCATCAAAATAAATGTTTCTGTCTACAGACACAAAGTGTAAAAGGCTATATACTTAACATCAGACATGCAACTATTTAAATTTCTGTAATATGAACATTAATACAGCAAACCTTTTCTTTGGAACTGGTTCAGGCTTGGTTACAGGTGCTGGTTTCAGCTGAGTTGCAGATTTAGCTTCAGGTTCTGTTTTAGTTTCAGTCACTGGTTTAGGTTCTGATGTGGGTTTAGGATTGGTTGCTGTTTTAGTTTGTGTTGTAGGTTTAGTTTCAGCTGCTGGTTTAGTTTCAGTCACTGGTTTAGGTTCTGATGTGGGTTTAGGATTGGTTGCTGTTTTAGTTTGTGTTGCAGGTTTAGTTACAGCTGCTGGTTTAGTTTCAGTCACTGGTTTAGTTTCTGCTGTGGGTTTAAGGTCAGTTGCTGTTGTAGTTTGTGTTGCAGGTTTAGTTACAGCTGCTGGTTTAGGTTCAACTGTTGTTGTAGTTTTAGGTTCAGTTGCTTTAGGCTCTGATGTGGGTTTAGGATCACTTGTTATTGTTGTCTTTGTTGTAGATTTAGTTTCCACCACTAGCTTAGATTCAGTTGCTGTTGTAGTTTGTGCTGTAGGTTTAGTTTCTGTTTTAATCTCAGTTACTGTTTTAGTTTCAACTGGTTTAGGTTCTGAAGTGGGTTTAGGCTCGGTTGCTGTTGTCATTTGTGTTGTAGGTTTAGTTTCTAATGTTTTAATCTCAGTTACTGTTTTAGTTTCAACTGCTGGTTTAGGTTCAGTTGCTTTAGGTTTACTTTCAGCTGGTTTAGGTTCTGATGTGGGTTTAGGATCAGTTGCTGTTTTAGTTTGTGTTGTAGTTTTAGGTTCTGTTTTAGTTTCAGTCACTGTTTTAGTCTCAATAGCAGTTTTAGTTTCAATTACTGGTTTAGGTTCTGTTGTTGAAGGTTTAGTTTCAGCTGGTTTAGGTTCTGATGTGGGTTTAGGATCAGTTGCTGTTGTAGTTTTTGTGGTAGGTTTAGTTTCAACCACTAACTTAGATTCTGTTGTAGTTTGTGTTGTAATTTTAGTTTCTGTCTTAGTTTCAATTGCTGGTTTAGGTTCAGTTTTCGTTGCAGGTTGAGTTTCAGCTGATTTAGGTTCAGTCACCGTAGTTTTAGTTTCAACTGGTTTAGGTTCTGATGTGGGTTTAGGCTCGGTTGCTGTTGTCATTTGTGTTGTAGGTTTAGGTTCAGTTTTAGTTTCAGTTGCTGTTTTAGTTTCAACTGCTGGTTTAGGTTCAGTTGCTTTAGGTTTACTTTCAGCTGGTTTAGGTTCTGATGTGGGTTTAGGATCTGTTGCTGTTGTAGTTTGTGCTGTAGGTTTAGTTTCTGTTTTAGTCTCAATTGCCGTTTTAGTTTCATTTACTGGTTTAGGTTCAGCTGCTGTAGTTTTAGTTTCAACTGGTTTAGGTTCTGATGTGGGTTTAGCCTCGGTTGCTGTTGTAGTTTGTGTTGTAGGTTTAGGTTCAGTTACTGTTTTAGTTTGTGCTGTAGGCTTGGTTTCAGTCACTGTTGTAGTTTCAGTTGCTGGTTTAGGCTCAGTTGTTATTTTAGTTTGTGTTGTAGGTTTAGTTTCAGTCACTGACTTAGGTTCAGATTTAATTTCAGGTGCTGCTGGCTTGACCTCCTTCACCACTGGTTCAGTGTTTGATTTTACACTGTAAATAAAATAAAATTACAAATTAAGATGGTGTTAAAAAAAGAAACAGGAGCTTGAAGTTGTATAACTGGCAGATGTTGAGTAGTTTACCTTTGCACAGGCACAGACTTAGGAGATGTTGTAGTGTCATCATCATCACTGATATCTACCCTACAAACCACACACACATGCAAAAGTAAGAGGATGAGGATAATGGTGATGACATATAGGGTTTATGCAGGTAAAGTGGGACACTTGAACTTATTGCTGTTTTTTAATGTAAGCAGATGCACATAATGATAGATGAGTAAGATTAATCTCTGCTATATCGTCAACTGAACCACTTTACCTGTTTTCACCATATTTTTTCACCCTATTTATTTCAGTGTGGGCAAGTACCTTTTTGCAACGAAGGAAAATCCCATATCAGCAGAGCTGTCAGGCTTCTCTGAAGATCTGGAGATATTAGATGTGAATTTTGTGCAGTGAGGAATAGGATATGTATTCATCTTAATATTTTAACCAAATAGTGATACAGAGGAAAAGTAATTAAGAATGAATGGGGAAAAGTCACATGGACACACTGCCTTAAATGAACTATTAAAAAGTACATCTAAACATTAGCTAACAAATAAAATACACATGAAATATGACATTTGTTACTTTGTTCTTTTAGTTAATATTTTAGAATAAATGTAAAAATTCATTTTGATGAGTAATATACTTTGTTTTAATAAATGGAACATTAATTAACATTGTTAATGTAAAAATACAAATTAGAATTGTACTGTTAGTTGTTTTGTTGATGGTGTAAGAAATGTTTATTTATTTAACATGAAACATCAATACTAAAGTGAGGCCTTTTTATAAAAATATACAATGGTGATCCGCTTAAAAAAAGTGAAAAAGCACATATAAATGACACCTTTTTACCTTATTTAGCCCTAAAACATGTATATTAGCACCTTAAAGGTACAAATTATTAACTAATGACACTTACTCATATTTCTTTGCAGCGGACATTACGTACGAACGGCGATTTGCTGCTGATCCCTTTAGCACACTGCTGGCTGCCTCTGTCCTACACACACACATACAAAGGAAAGGTTATTTTATAAAGAGGAAAATGAAGTCACCTTGGATAAATCAATCTGTGGAGTGTGATCTCTCACCTCTTTTCCACTTCCTCTGGACTCAGAGTTGGTTCAGACTGCACTGTCTTTTCACTGCTGGGCCGAATTGTGTGCGGGGCTCTGGGAAAAGAAAATTTATGTAAATAAACATAACTAAGATGTGCTAAAATGAGCTCAAAGGCTTCATGTGCATGACCCACATGCTTGAGCGTTTTCTGCAATCTTACATTTTCTTGTAGGTATCAGATGGCTTTTTGTTGAAGTTATTTATTCCACTAAGGAAGGAGAGACAAATAGCATATTATTAAAACCGACTTATCTTTTATTAGCGATTACAAATCATATATTAGAAATTTAGTTTAAGTGTAAAAATACAGTGAAAGTGTTCAGACCCCCTTAACTTTTTCACTCTTTGTTATATTGCAGCCATTTGCTAAAATAATTTAAGTTCATTTTTTTCCTCATTAATGTACCCCAGCACCCCATATTGACAGAAAAACACAGAATGGTTGACATTTTTGCAGATTTATTAAAAAAGAAATACTGAAATATCACATGGTCCTAAGTATTCAGACCCTTTGCTGTGACACTCATATATTTAACTCAGGTGCTGTCCATT
>JAUMHE010000063.1:2522752-2538085 GCA_032359235.1 Enteromius mattozi | reverse complement strand
TGTTTTTCTGTCAATATGGGGTGCTGTG
Source organism: Enteromius mattozi (assembly GCA_032359235.1). Lineage (NCBI taxonomy): Eukaryota > Metazoa > Chordata > Actinopteri > Cypriniformes > Cyprinidae > Enteromius > Enteromius mattozi. The sequence goes on along the minus strand of JAUMHE010000063.1, from coordinate 2,538,057 downwards.
TGTACATTAATGAGGAAAAAATTAACTTAAATGATTTTAGCAAATGGCTACAATAAAACAAAGAGCGAAAAATTTAAGGGGGTCTGAATACTTTCCGTACCCACTGTACATCCATATTAATTTAATGGAATATTTTGATGTTCTAATGTCTATAGAACTGGTTTCTGATCCTGAATGTTCTTACGCAAATCCATTGGTGGATGAATTTGATGTTGGATTGGAATCGGTTTTCTTAAATACCCCTCTGCAAAAGTAAATGGTCACATATGAAGAAAAGTAATACAAAAGGCAGTGCTAATAAAGGTAACTTTTGATTAAACAAGCATTCTCATTACCTGATCATGTATCCAGATCCAGAGGTTTTTGGTCTGTGAATTTGAATTTAAAAGTATCACTATCCGGTATCTCCACTGCTTAAAAAGTACATAATCTTATAATAACAGAACATATCAGATCAGTTTCTTTCCTTGTGTTCATTGCAAAAGTATCTTTTAAATTCTCATAGAACAACCAGCTAGACAACAATCAGTCAGGCTTCAAAAGCAGACATTCAATAGAAACCTTGCTATGAGTCAACAAAGCCCTGTGGTTGGCGAAAGCATCCCCTCAATCATTCATTCTGCTGAACCACTCCGTAGCCATCAACACCAGATCCTCCTGTCTACCTTATTGTTCACAGAACTGCACTTCACTAGTTCGAGTATTACTTTACAGACAGATTATTCATGGTGTGTTGGTATCACATAACTACTTGTATGCCTCAGGGTTCAATTATCGGTCCCTTCCACTTTCTGAAATACACAACATTGATGTGACCTATCATCCAGAAACACTGATTTTCCTGCTAGTGCTTTCCCAATGACATATAGCTCTCACTCTCATTCCAACTTGACAGTCTTACAGTGGCTTCACAGACCTTAGTTTGTCTGATAAGGACAGGACAAACAAAGCCAACTTCAAAGAACTCGCTGTGACACAAAGCTGACAGTGTTGTCAGTTGGGTCTGGACCAATAATATCTATGCTTAAACATACCAAACAGACTACAGCTGACTACAAACTAGCATGTGTGTTCTGCTCCTGCATGTAAGGAATGAACTGTCTATATCAGCATCTATCAATAGTCTTTGTCATTCAAAAGGAGAAACTGAAACACAAAAATACACAGATATACGAAATGTAAACAAATCAGTGCTAGAGGTCTGGTTGAAAAAAAACACCACCTCAAGCTTAACCTACTAGGAAACTTCTCTTTTCCCAAGTCAGTCCAGCAATTTAAGGCAACACCATTCAGTAAGGTTCACAACTGAACCATTCATGTTGCCAAGAAGATAGGGATAGTGTTTGACCATCTAAATCTAAGCAGACCACATCACTAAGGACAACCAGTCATGCATATTTTTTTTTTTAAATTAAACTCCTTATCTGTTCTCTTGTCATTTCTACAATGGAGTACCGCATTTCTCCTCTAGCTTAAATCTCGGAACATGATTGAAAATGCAGTAGGTCTTCAATAAACCCAAAAGAACACTGCACAATAAACAAATCACTCTTTACTGTGCTCTACTGACATACATCTAGGTTACTTTTGCCTGCTAAATGAGTAAATTTAAATGTAGACAATGGAGAATAGTAATACTTACATCTCTGAGTCAGATCTGGGCTGAGGCACATTGGCTGTGGGTGAGGAAACAGGACTTGTTTCTTCAAACACACCATTTGAACGGTTTGCTCGCACTTCGGCGACCCTACAAGATAGAATTTGTTAGACAAATTGTACTGAGAATTTTTACTTTCAGTTCTGAATATTGAACTTAAAGATTTGTTATAATGTTTATTTCTCACCATGGCTTCTCCTCCTCATCTTTCTCAAGATTTTCTTGCTCTCGTCTCTGTATCCAGCTGCTGTCTCCTTTTAGAGCGTTGCGAACCTTTGTGGTCCGGAAAACTGACTGTCTGTCCCCCTCTGAAATCAGGACAGACCAGAGTTTATCATACACAAACATAAAAAGATTTATATTAATATCACTACACTGAGCCAAAAGCTGATACTTTGATTACATCAGTATTAACAGTGGTATGAGACAATAAAAAAAGTATAACTGAAAGTTGAGTGTGTGTTAAGCAATGTGTGACATGTGGCACGACAGGATTTGATGCTGACGCAGGACATCATTGTTTTGGTTTTAAGAGTGGAATGCCATAAATTAATAGCTCTTACTTAAGCACAAACACTGGCAGTTTAACTTATCTGAGACTCAATAACATAAGACACATTGAAACACTGGTTACTGGATCATACCTTTGGACATTGTTAGTGGACCTCAAGTCTTAAAGACTGCCTGAAAAGACACCTGAATTTAAAAAAAAAAAAGGTTAGTTACTAAAAACCCCACAAAAGCAAATATTTGTATTCATTTCATTTATTTTTTTGTTTACAAGGTAAAATATTTATTTAAAATAGAAAGCACTGACAATGCAACAAAGGCACACTAAAATATAAAGACAGAGGAAGTGTTTCTTGAGCATTTAATCAGCATTTGAATCAATCAGAATTATTATTATTTTTTACAAGCATTTTACCCATATTTTGAATCACTGTTGTGTTTTAGTATGTTTGTAAATTTATTTAAATAATATTACTGTATATATATATATATATATATATATATATAATAAAACAGCAAAAGAAAAACCTTTTAAACTGTAATAATATTTCACAATATTACTGTTTTTTTTGTTTTATTGTATATATAATATTCACCAAGTATAGAGTGAATTACATGCCTCAAGAATAAATTGTAGGAACACAAAGATGATAAATTGTTGGCAGGCTAAACTACCACAATGTATATTTCTTATCATGAGAATAAAAAATGTTCAGGAAATTCTCCAAGTAACTGAGAGATTCATTGCATCCAATAGAAAACAGGAAATTTGGAAAGTCATGTTGATGGCATGATTAAATGGTTTCAATTACATAAGTCAAATTACTCATGCATTTCTTTACGACATAGCCAACAAATCATGCATATATATTTATTTAATAAGGCTATTTTGAACCTGAGATAGATTCCACAATGTACATCTGTAGAGATCTGTAACACTGAGCCGTCAATCAAGATTCATGACTTTCTTTTCTAAACCATGTAGAAGAGCCTGTCCATCCAGGCAGAAAGCACACACACACACACACTGACAATGACAGAGTCTGAACACCTGATCATATGCAACACATTTCTTTATGTCCCTTAGGTTATGTCTAGAATTTTAGCCTACCTAGTTTTTTTAATACTGCTTTAACTATTTCCATAAGCACTTTCTTTAAAACTGAATTTAAAATCAACCACCCTTAGTTTCCATAATTGTTTGGTGGCTTTCCAAATCAACATCCCATTGTGTATTTGCTTTGGCATATGTAACTATTCTGAGTAATTTGACTAAGCCTCAACAATATGCTTTCTAATGATCAACAACATAAGACGAACCATGATATATAATGTTCAAATTACAGCCTTACAACTGCAAGTGACGTGAAGCTTATTGTCAGTAAATTAAGTCCATAAGGCCAAAGTCGCTCCTACAGTCCTCGTTGCACCATAGTGACACAAAACGACCTTCAAGCGTCAACACAGCTTGTGCAAGACGAAACATGTTTGAACAGAGATTGTGACAGTGACAGAGTGAAAGCTAAATCAAAGATATAAAGGAAAAAACACTTTCACTGTGTCATATATCAGCCAGTACAGATGAAACCAGCAGATATATAAGCAAATGAAATATAAATATGTCATCAGAATAAGCAATAAGCAGTTGCCCACCCCATATATTCCCAAAACATGTTAGAAACAAGTTGTCTGTGAAGGTTTATCAAACGATGACCTACCTTATTAATGTCAGTTTAGCTGGAGTATGGTGGCAGGTGTAGTGCTGGTGATTTCAGCTGACTGATTGTGAGCTCTGTCAGTAAACATACAAACACACACACACGTTCAGGGGAGGTGTTCACTGACAGCACTCTCTTCCAGCGAGCAGGTACGGGCGTGGGCACAGACCTGCCCAGCCAGTCAGGTAGGCCAGGCCAACCAAACCTATAGGTGTGTACCTCTGTGTGTGCATCTATGTACTTCATGTTTTGGTTGCAATGGGAGGTGTGATACTTTCCCACCTTTATTCATCGAATTCTGTTGCATTTACAGCAAATTCAGAAAAATCTGCACCAAACAATTACTGGAAGTGATGTCCTCTGAACTGGTTGAATTGAGATGGGGTTAAGCTGTCTTCTGCATGACTGAAAGACAGAAGACCGCACAGTCATCAGTGTCCAGAGGGACAGAGCTCATAAATTGCTCCTGAGGGACTATTCTAGAACAGCTTCCAAAAATAACAGCTTGTGCCACTTACTGAAGACAGACTCAAAGTTAATGATGAACAAGTACATCTGAAATGATAAAAATTGAAATAATTGAAAACACCTGCCAAAATTTTACATTTGTATTCACGTTTCAAGTTTTAAAAAAAGCATATATGTGTGTGTGTGTGTGTGTGTGTGTATATACAAGAGTGTGTCTGTATACAAGTTTGGATTTAATAACCCTGTGGCAAATTGTTTTTTTTTTCTGAGGATGTATCATTTGATTAGAACCTGAAATATTATTTCAGAAAATTTGTCAGATGGGCCTCGACACAGACATGAGGCTCTAAAGGTGCTGTCACATGACAACAAAATAGCTTAATTGCACCACCCTGACTTAAGGGTTAAAGTTCTGAGTTAAATTAAAACAAAAATATTATAATGCTATAGTAAATATTATAATGCTATTTTAAATATTATATTTTTAAAAATATTTTTTACCAGCTTGACAATTTTAAAGCAAATTTTAAATTTATTACCAATTTAACATCCACTTTAATAGTGAATACAACCATAAAAACAAAACACATTTAATTTTCACAAAAACACATTTAATTTTCTGTGGATTCTGATAGAACTTAGAGATATGACAAAACCCCAATCGCTTACTTTCAGAAACAATGCCTGCCAACTAACTGCTTACATAAACTTGACAATAATAAGTCAGTGTTCACTGGAGGTGAACGGCTGAGTCAGTGTTTTTTAAAAGGAGACTATGGGACTCTGTCTAAACCGAGTGGGGTGTGTACAGTCTCTAGGATACTCACTAACCCAACCACCAGCCTTCTGCTGCCATCACACCCCTGTGAGCATGTGAGAAAGCTAACAGGCCTGATGTGGTTTCACCAAGGGTTACACCTACTGCTACGGAACAGGAACAGGTCTGACGACTGTGAGTCATAGTGATAGCGATTCATATCTGTGAGTGGAGAATCTCAGTTATCTGAACAACACCCCCACCTCCCATCCAACGCCTGCTGGAGGAATGACAAAAATGCAACATTAGTGAAACATTGCTGTCATTTGTCTTTTGTGCAAGATAAAAAGCATCACTAATGGATGGCTAGCTTGAAACAATAATAGTTATATTCATATGCGAATATTGTAGAGGAGGTGGAAGTGAAGGAGAAAATTTCATTGGTAGGAGATTGTATAGTCATCCAGTAATTAATCCTTTTGATCTTTTATTTAAAAAATTCACATTGATAATAAGAATTTAAAATGGCAGGAAATATCGTTATGAAATAAATGTTTTTCTCAAAAACACGTTGGACAGAATTATTGGCACCCCTAGAAATTCTTACAAAATCTTTTTTCTGCTTGAGGTCCTGGACACCTTGTTTAGACACATGGCATCATGGATTCAATCAAATACCAACAGATAAAAAAAATCAATAAGTGACTCTGTTAGAAATCTTATAATAGGCCATGTTTGGATCTTCCAGTTGTACAATAATCCAAACACAAAGGTGAAAAACAACACAAAAATGGGTCACTGAGCACAAAACCAGGCTTCTGCTGGCCATTCCAGTCCTCTGACCTGAACACTGTAGAAAATGAGAGAGGTGAACTGAAGAGAAGCACCAACATGGAACTGGGAATCTAAAGGGTCTGGAGAGATTCTGGTTGAAGGAATGGTCTCTGATCTCTTGTCAGGTGTTCTCTAACCTCATCAAGCATTATAGGAGAAAATCTAGAGCTGCTAAACAATGGAGGTTTCAAAAAGTATTAAATACTGAAATAATAAAGGGTGCTGTTAATTGTGGCCAATGTGTATTAGAGGAAAAAACATTTATTTCATAATGATATTTCCACACATTCTAAATTCTTATTATCCAGTGAAACGTGAGATTTTTGTGAATTTAAATGCAGATTATTTTTCACAGCGTTCTTTGATCATATTTACCAAGGGTGCAGATATTTTTGGCTATGACTGTACACTCTGTATAATTACATTGTTCGTAAAGTAAAATTTCGTTAACGGTCTTACAAATACTTAATGCAGTAACTGAGAGCAAGTTAACATTAATTGTACCGCAAAAATTGAATATTATTATTCCTTTTCCATTATAGAATATCCTGAGAAAATACTGCCATCATTTACTCATGTTTTCCAAAGACATAAAATGCTTGTTCATCCTCAAGAACACAACTGAAGATATGCTATTATTCTTGCTTCATTTTTGTTCACCCACTGAAAATCTGCACATCTGCTCTAAATCTTCAGCACATCACAGTGCTAACGTATAAAGGCACGGTCAGTGTAATACATATGAATCCATCTTTTTATGGCATTAATGTTTTGGTGGAATGGAATGTTTCTTTTGATTTTGGTGAAAACATGAGGGCAGAGAGTCGATAAAAATAGAAATTCTATATTAAGGTAAATTATCCCTTAAATGACAACATAGTTCAAGTCAAAGGTTTACATACACCTTGTAGAATCTGCAAAATGTTAATTATTTTACCAGAATAAGAGGGATCACACAAAAGGCATGTTATTGTTTATTTAATACTGATCTGATTAAAATATTTTTATGATATATGTTTACATATATATTCCACAAGAGAAAAATAGTTGAATTTATAAAAATGACCCCGTTCACAGATTCTTAAAACTGATGTTACCTGAATGATCCCACAAATTCTTCGGTTTTTCAGCATTTTTTTGTATTTGAACCCTTTCCAACAATGAATGTGAATGATTCTGAGATCAGTCTTTTCACACTGAGGGATCTCATACACAACTATTACAGAAGGTTCAAATGCCGAAAGGAAAAACCATGCATTGAAAATTTCTGAACAGTGACGATGGGCTTCTTTTTTTTTTTTTCATTTTACCTAAATATCATATATTTTTTTCATTTAAAACTGCCCTTCAGAAGCTACAGATGATACTTGCATGTTTTTCAGAATACAAAATAAGCTAAATATACACTGATCTTCAAATTCAAAGTTTCTCTTATTTTGTTAAAAATAATAGAAATTTAGGATTTTCAAAATTTGTCTCAGTCGGGCTTCAGATTGGTTGGAGCTAAACTCTGCAACGTTTACGTAAACTTTTGACTTCAACTGTATGTGAAAAATGTCACTGTACATAAATAAAACGGCAAGCAAATTCCATTCCATTTTAAGTATCCAAAAAAAAGGAGCATGACACAATTAGAGATTATTTGAAATTTATACTGCAAAGTTTTATAAAACTGAACAGCTGTTCCATAAACTCTGAATTCTTTTGGACCAAAACAGAAAGCTGCAAATGTCCATATTTTCCATCTCAATTCAACAACACCATTGAACTACATGACATTCACATCCTGGTAAAACGTTCGTTTAGAACAGGAATGATTAAGTACATAGTTAATATTATCTAGTAAACACCAGTAATCCAACGGATACATGCAAGGCTCATGTTGCAAACAGTAATCTATGTCAGTCACTCTACAGTTTCACTGTGGCGTTACGCTCCCTTCCGCAGATGTGGGTAACTCTCCACAGTGCGCACTATTGCCTCTCGTAAAGGCACCAGGGGCTGGTAACCCATGTCCTTTTTGGCCCGGGCGCAGCTGTAGTAGTGATGGGTGCCAGCCAGAGCTACTCTCATCGGGGTGAAGGTGGGTTTGATCCGGATCAGAGGCCGCAGCAGCACAGCGATCAGCCACAGCAGCAGGGCTATCCCATAGACCAGTGTGTAGGGCAGGTGATATCGAGGAGCACTGTAGCCCAGAGCCACCAGAACCTGCGACATGAAGTCCCAGAAACGGACCGGCTCGTCGTTAGTAATGTGGTAAGCCTGTTAACATGAGACATGCTTGGATTAAAACACTGCTCTCAAAGCCATTTCCTGGAAGGCCACAGCTTTCACAGTTTAGTTCCAGCCCTAATCAAACACACCAGATACAGCTAATTAAGGTCTTTAGGATCACTAGAAACTCCCAAGCAGGTGTGATTTAAGCCGGGTTCAAACTGTGTGATTTTTTAAGTCTTTTAAGATTGTACTCGTCAGACTGTACGAACATGATGATCATGTCACACTCAGTTGTTACTAATGTCAGACTGTACAGCAGTCAGTAAAAAAGGGTGTGTGCAAAAGAGTTTTACATCAACCCACACATTATTAAGTGACGGAGAACTGCATTTCACGCGGGGATGAAATGTTGATTATCATGAGAATATGAACGGCAGTGTATTTAAGAAGAATATTATAAGCAGCAACACATACCCATATAAAAACAGCGGCGCAACTGATGTTTATCATAGCAAAGGCAACATATCAGATGAATTTCGCGAGTGGAAGACGAGAGCGCAGTTTATGGCATATAGAAGAAATCTCTAGCATTAATTCTGATCATGCCTTGTCTTGAAATATGAAGAAAGTTAGTCGAAGGAGATGTCACACTGCAGGACTATGACCAGAATTTCATCTGAGGTCAAATTTGATCGCAACGGCCATTATTCGGCTGTCAGTGAACATGTCATACTAACGATCAAGGACTACAGATTTTAGCCTAGGATTAGAAGAATCTTAAAGGATTTTCAGAATTTGTCTCAGACGGGTTTCAGATCGGTTGGAGCTGAACTCTGCAGAGCTGTGGCCCTTCAGGTATTGAGTTTGAGATTTAAATGGTTGTAAAAGTCTTGAAGTGAAATCTTATTTGCTGAGTAGTGCTTTGTAGATTACTTACAAATTGTAATTTGCATATTACATCACAAAAATTGTAATGTAATCTGTTCCATTCCAGATTTTATGGATGCAATCATGATTAATCGTTTAACAGCACTAATTTAAATATAATAATGTTTTACCATATCGATATAAACATACAAAGATTATGAAAATATATTCTATTCGTTATTTTTAACACCATGAAGTGCATTAAACATTACAATCAATATGTCAAGGTTTCTCAAATTTAAATTTAAGTTTGTGAGTTAATGAAAAGCTAATAATTCATTAAATCATAAAAATAATACATTAAAATAAATCATTTTAAAAATCAATCAAAAAACATGTACTAAGAAAAATTAAAAATCTGCAATGTTGAAACACTTTTTAAACCTGAAATGACTTTTTTTTAATCCAGTAGCCAAACAGTAGGTTATTTTAGAAATTAAAATTTAACAGATGAAAAAGAAGAATTAGGGAGAATCAATAATAATGTACTGCTATTGTGTAAATATGTAATCATGTAATCCACAAAAAAATAAAAAAAAACTCTAGTCTTATTATGAATATTATAAAAACATAATTTAATCTATCTACAAGTACTTAATTTTTGGAAGCAGATTACAGAATGTAATCCAGATAACGTGCAATCAGCAGTTTTTTTGGAAAAGGTTTAATAAAAAGTTCAACAGTACCAATAGAAATGAATATCTTATGTAAGTGTTTTGCAGACCAATGTCTGTAACATTTAAACCGTTTCAAACTGAGGAAGTGTCATGATTGATGTCAAAACTTGCGGCAGCATTTTTCAGATGTTTAATTAACCATTACTTAATGGGTTTAACTACTGAGCTTTGTGGATACTGACACAGATTTGGCTGGCTTAGATGAAAAAACACTCAACTGTGCCAAGCTCCTATTGGCCATATGACATCTTACAAAAACTAACAGTGTCAACCAGATTTAACATTTTTAATGTCACACAGCTTTTAATATTATAATTGCTTTCTAGAGCAGTTTTCACTTTTCTACTTTTCCAAGTCTGAATAATTACATGACAAAGCTAAAAGTCTCTAAGGATTTGCTGAAAATCTGTAGAAAAACTGCACAGAAGAACATTTTTCACCGTTTCTGCATTTAATGAATGACTGCAAACCCCTATGAGAGATTTGAGAGTGTTTTTGTTCTTAATGTGTTTCCCTGGAAATGGAAAACCAAAACTTGATGCATCATTCATGTAGGTTGTTTACACATTACACACAGACACATACATACACGTGAGATCTACAAATCACATCTACTCATCTACTCTCACTCATTCAGTTTCTCTCATACTCTTTCACACACATTCCTTACCTGACCGCAGAGTGGAGAATCAGCCTTAAGGTGTTCTGCTGCTAAAATATGCCCATGAACTACATTTTCCACATAGGTGAAGTCCACAAGATTGGATCCATCTCTAAAGAGCAAATCAGCATCAAACAGTACCTTTATCACTTCAACGTACAGTGGGATCCAAATGTCCAAGAACTCAACAAATTTGAGATTTAATTTCTAATTTAAAGCAAATACATACAACAAATTTTTAAAAACAAACAAACAATGACATAAAATGAATACAAAACTAATTCTAAATGTTGCACTAGGCACTGATCAAGTCAAGTTGAACTTATACAGATGGTCAAACTGTCTCGATTTCATCGAAGCACAAGATGCTTTCTGGATCAGTCTCAAAACATGCTGCCTGCAGAACATGACCATCAGGTTTTATTCATGCCACCTTAAATGCTAGCATCAAAACAGGGGAGTCTAATCCTGCTCCTGGAGGCCGCTTTCCTCCAGAATTCAGCTCCAACTCACTAACCTGGAAGTTTTTAATAATTATAAAAGCCATGATTAGCTGATTGAGGTGTGTTTCACCGGGGCTAGAGCTAAGAGCAGGATTGGACAGCTATGCATTGAAGCAAAAGAAGGACTGCTAGAGAAAGGTAAATGCCACCCGCTCTCTCTACTGATATCAGCATCAACCTCTTAGAAACCCATACGGGCCAAAACAATGAAATTTCCATTGCAATTGTGGTTGGATACAGAGCACTGCCTGATTCACACTTTCCAAAACACTGCACACTGTACACAGTACAGAAGACAGTATGACAGAGCATTTCTGTCAAAGAAACACACATGCCACCCCTGCTGCACAGTCTCTGCCACACAAACCTGAGAGAGGACAGGATGAGTTTTGTTGTTAAATGTTTTAGAAATGCCCGCAGTAAACTACCTTTTACAGCTATTTTTGTTGAATCAAAGGCTGTCAGATTTAGAATCCCAAACACTCCAAAACTAGGGAAATAGAAGTGGCCTCTAGGTGAAGTGTGCTCTGTGAATAAATGATCTTGACTGGACCAAACTATGGGCAAGGCCTTCATAAAACAGGGTGGGCAAAGGGTAGTGTTTGAAAATAATCATAATCAACTCCTACAAACAAGCATTAAAATGTGCATATATGATGGTATAAACATCAGAAGAATTATTACGCTTTACATTTATGTGCTCTCCTTTCTTCTATCTATTTAGCTGATCAAACACTATGCTATTGATGCTTCACACATGCTTGGCTCAGAAGTTTCCGATCTATAAATCAATCACCCGCAGGTGGTCTGGTTTTAACAGTAGATAGTCCAGATTCAATGCCAAGACTTGGTTTCATTAACACTTTTTAAAGAATCAAACAACTGATATTTATTTCACTGTTTTTACATTAAACTCCACAAACACACAAACCTTACTACTATTACTTAAGACTGTGTGTGGGACTAACAGAAACTGACGCATCGTCATTTTGACAAGCTTACGGTGTGAATCTACAGAGGGTCAGCTGCCTGAAGCTGAACATGAAACCTACCATTTAATCATTTTTAACCCTGTCTATGAAATCCAGGCTAATAATCTGTCAAAATCTAATGATGAGATAACAAGCATCAAAGTTTGATTTGGAACACTGGGCCACAATTAGAAGCAGCTACACCTAGCCAGGACCAACTCTAGCTTTGCCACTGGACTCAACACAGATTGGTCTACTTCGCAATATCTTGAAATGTAGCACTATCTATTATAAAAAAAACCTTCCACTCTGTTCATTTACTAACTGCTTGTTTCTCATTTACTAACTAACACTAGGTTCTCTATTATTTTTGTATTCTGTCGGTTTTATTTATTATACACTTAACAAAAAGCAAAAAAAGCTTTTTCTATTCTTTCAATTTTCTTTCTCAGTCTTTTCTTGATTTTGATTGCTTCCACATTGTTCTTATTTGTAAGTCGCTTCGGGTAAAAGCGTCTGCTAAATGACTAAATGTAATTTAACATGGCATTTCATGTCAAAAGGATTGCTGACAGTCCAGATACTATTTGAGGTAACAGTGTGCCACCTAGTGTATCAAAGGAGTCTCTGCAGCACAATGCCACTGTCGCTCAGCACGTCCTGATTTTAGAGTTAGATGTGTTCCTGGGTAAACATATTTTGTTGACCCTGGAATAACATTTTAATCCAAAATTTTAGTTTTGACCCTATCTCTACACCTAAACCTATCTTTACCCATGAGTAATGACTGAAATCAGAGGAAATGACAGATGACTAACACTGATGTACAAGCACCAAACACTGATTGTAAGCCTAAACTTCACAAAAACAAAGATGTTGACCCAGGGTAAAATCAGGTTAGCGACTCTTGCTCACCCGATGATGAACTTCATCTTTCCTCTGCGGGCTGTATCTACCAGGATGGGTACTAACTGAGGGTCCCGGGGGCCAAAGATGCCATGAGGACGAATAGCAACAGTGAGGAAACCCTTGTCTTTACGGCAGGCCTCCAACACCAGCTGCAACAGAGATTGTTGATTGTAATTAGTTCTTAAGAGAGAATAAGTGCACGAGCAGTGATACAGTGAGATGTAATGCTAGTGATGTGGTTCACTCCCACCTTTTCCTGTTGGATTTTAGTCTCTGTATAATAATCAATTGGCTTTTTTGCGTAAGGCAGATCCTCTCTCCTATTCTTGATGTCAGTTCCTTCAAACACCACGCTGGCACTGCTGGTCAATATTAATTTCTGTAAAAACATCATGTCAAAAACATAAAAGGAATACTCTTATTCACCACTGAAAACTATTTTAAATCTCTTGTTGAACAGAGATGAAGCAGAAACCCCCTGATGAAGTGTTTAAAAATGTAGCAGTGTTAAATGTATCAAATCAATGTGTGAAATACTTTAGTATGATGGAGCTTACATTGCAAAACCACTCAAAAAAATTTTAACGGAGAGAGTACAGATCTGTACGATATTTTTAAATACTCAAATACTTTTAGAGGGAGAGTGTGTATATATATTATATATATATTTATATTTATAAACACTCACACACACTAAAAACATTTAGGTTTGATATCAGAAAATGAATATGAGACAAGAGATCAACATTTCAACTCATATTTCCATGTATGTTCATCTTGCTCTGGTTCACAAGTTACAAGATATTAGTACAATTTAATTCCATATTTATTATTACCACCATTACCATTACTCCAGTCTTCAGCGTCATATTATTCTTTAGAAATCATTCTAATATGCTGATTTGCTTTGAATAGTAGTGTTTTATTTTTATATACTACTATAAGAACAGCGAGTAGTAATTTATTTTTGCCATCTGCTGACACACGTGATGTATAATACATACCTGTACTCCTGCCTCATGACAGGCCTGTATGACAGTTCGTGTCCCATCAATATTAACCCTCTGAAATAGAGCGCGGTCATCACTGGCTGGAGCAGGTGAAGCACAGTGAAACACTATAGACACTTCTTTCAAAGCCACTAGCAAGGCCTAAACAAGACATCAGAAGAATACTGAAGACAGGGTAACTGTGTCTGACTGATTCTTCCTAATCAGAACTGAATGATGCCCACCTGTCGGTCACACAAGTCTCCTTGGTAAAACGTCACTCCTGGAAGCTCATAGGCCTGTCTGATATCAAACACATTCACTGTGTATCCTCTGTCCACTAGACGCTCCACGAGGTGCCTGCCCAAAAATCCAGATCCTCCGATGACAGCACAGCGCTTGCTGCTCTGCAGATGTCCACAATATCAAAACAGGCTGAATTTATTGTCATTATGCCTTGCCTGGCAGAAGAACATAACTACAAAGTATGTAGAGCTTTTAACACAGTTAGACACTGGTAGACATGAAGCATAAAAATACCAACATCCACAAAATAACAATAAAACAGATCATGTATGATGGTCGTTGTGCGTTGTGACCACTGTGCACTGCAGATATATATATATATGCATTTTATGGAAACAGAAATTAAAGGTGCAGTAATATTAATATGTTGTCATAATGTTAATATGTTAAATACACAGTACTGCGCATGCGCGTTTCAAATCTAATTGAATCAGTACAGGTGATAGAGAAACTGTGTTTCAGGTGTTATTATACTCACTGGTCTCATACGAGTTGCCATGTGTGAATCTCTCCGCTCCCGACAACAGTCTGCAGATTAATAAAACATATTCATCAGTTTACTTACACTTCTTCAAAACTATAACTCATTTAACATAACATCATTTAACTCATTACTACACAACCTTTTACTCTGATTGAACTGTTCAGTGAAACCAAACTTTTACGATCTAGTTACGCTCGAAGCACAATATATAGATTCTTTTTTTGACTGTAAACTTTCAGTTCAGCAACACTCACCTGTAAATCTCAAACTAGAGCTACAGCTGTAAAGAGTGCGAAGATAACACGCAAAGCCATATGGGCAGAGAGCGGAGCACGCTCTGATTGGTAAAGCCGACTATCAGGAATCAACCTGACAAGTGAGAATAGCCAATGAGAGAAGGGCTACGTCAAAGAGCGCCACTGCGTCACCCAATCAGTAAAAAGAACATCAATATAGTCACATCCCCCTCATGACATTACCAAATACGCCCCTAAATGTGAATTTTAGTTTATTATTTGGGGAGATTATAGGAACATTTCTGGTATACCTTTATGAGACCTTTATGACAAAACATAATATAATAATAATAATAATATATAAACTAAAATAAATAAATAAAGTAAAAATAAATAAATAATAATAAATGATATATTTTATTATATATATATATATATATATATATATATATATAAAAATAGACTTAAATTGGATACTACT
>JAUMHE010000063.1:2486717-2522616 GCA_032359235.1 Enteromius mattozi | reverse complement strand
TATATATATATATATATATATATAAAAATAGACTTAAATTGGATACTACTTTATCCTCACAGTTTGTTTTTTAAAGAAACGTTAAAATCCTGGAGAATACTCTTTTGTACGAAGTTATGAATGTTAATTAATGGTCTTTATTAGTGTGGAAGTTGCTAACTGGAGCGTATTATTATTCATGAGCCGGTTTTTGTCGACGTCTTCCTTTCAGCCAATCGGTGTGATCTACTGTCCTGGCGTCACAAAACGTAATTAATATTCATAAGCAAAGCCTTCGCCATAGTATTATTGTTCCCTTGCTGGTCTACTCCCGGTTAAGATGGTGAGTCACGACGAATGCTACAATGTCGAGATTTGTGCTTCGTATGCCTTTTTTTGCTTTTATTTAAAACGCTGTCAGTCTCTTTTAGCGAACCTTTATTTGCTATTACATTGAAAAAAATCATCTTCACGTTTGTTTTATCGTTACCTACGTAATTATATGTTAGCGGTCTTTCCTTGCCATAGAAATATACATACAGAGAAAATTGTCTTCAGGACATTAACAGCTGAATTAATGCTAGTGTCCGCTAACTGTAGTATTCCAGCTTGATTTATATTTTACGCGGACTGTCATATTTATGTTTGCATTATGTTTTGTATCCTTCATTGTAATGTTCACTGCACTGGCCTGGTCTTGTTTTAATAAAGGTTCTATTCTGTATAACACAGGCCACTAGTCCCAAAAGACCGTCACTGGGGGCAGTAGCCCCTCGTAAAAAAGCCAACCCGAAGCCTGAACTGACAGAGGAGCAAAGGCAGGAGATCAGAGAGGCGTTTGAGCTCTTTGACACTGATGGCTCTGGTTATATTGAGGTGAAGGAGTTAAAGGTGAGATATTATTAACACAGCCTGAGCAGTTGTGACATGTCACTGTCAGCCACATAGTAGCCTACAGAGGGGTCTGAACCCCAGTAGAAATCTTTATGATGATTGTCTTTCAAACTCGGAATGTTTTAGGTTTTATTTTCAGTATTTTGGACTGCACTGTCTCTGTTTATGATGTGCATATGTCAAGCTTCCTGCATTTATTGAGGACCTGTGCTCCAGGTGGCCATGAGAGCGCTGGGGTTTGAGCCTAAAAAGGAGGAAATCAAGAAAATGATTGCAGAGGTTGATAAGGATGCTACTGGAAAGATCTCTTTCAGTGATTTTATGACCGTGATGACCCAAAAAATGGTAAGAATGAACTCCGAACATATATTTTATTGAATAAAAAAAATGGAGTTATTCCAGCCAAGTCTTATTACTGTCTGGATATCTTAAGGCTGAAAAGGACTCCAAGGAAGAAATTCTTAAGGCTTTTCGGCTCTTTGACGATGACGAGACTGGAAAAATCTCTTTCCGGAATCTAAAGAGAGTTGCCAAAGAACTCGGAGAAAACCTCACAGATGAGGAGCTGCAGGTACAAGAATATCTGCTCGTGATCTATGACAGTAGATGATGGATTTTCTTAAAAATCACTTAATTTTTCATGTGTGGCTGTCTTTAGGAAATGATAGATGAAGCAGACAGAGATGGTGATGGAGAAGTCAACCAGCAGGAATTTCTTCGCATCATGAAGAAAACAAGTTTGTACTGAATGTTATCAGAAGCACAGGAGTATGTAAAATATTCATTTCTATCTAAACACTTTCAAGTTTGTTTGTTTGTTTGTTTTTTTTATGATTTTGCCGTTTTATGCACAGTACCATTCCAAAACCTTGATGCCTGTCAACCCCATCGGTCCTTTCAGATCCGTGTGGGTTTGCCAAATAGAAAAACGTCAGTTGTTTACACTCTATATCCTCAAGTCTTATCAGTCAAAATATAAACAGTAGCATATAACACAGATTTGTAGTTATTGCATCATATATGGTATGCACTGGAATATTTTGTCATAACATGGGTAAATCTCACATAGAAAGCAAATGATTTAGGACCATATTTAAAAAAAGCTTATTTTTTATGACCATTTAGATTGTGACATTATTTTCATAACTTATTTTCATGGACCCCTGATTAAAAAAATAAAAACACTGCCATTAGTAAAAATAACTATTAAAGTAATGAGAATGTATTAAAAAATAAAAAACTCAAAGTCAAACCCGATAGCTTTCTTGCCCAGAATCTCTCATATAGCTATATTATAGGTTTCTGCCTTATATTCCTGAATAGTATTTCACTGTTAAAATAGTTTACAATCCTTCTGTTGACTTTAGCATCAGTGTGCTCACTGCGCTTTCAGGGACCTCTGTACTACAGCCCTTCTCTGTGCCTCAGCTTCTTTGAAGGAGATTTCTGCAGTTTTAGTAAATATATACTGTGATCCTGTGCTGTATTTTTCCCCTTTGTTTCCTTTATGCACCGTCTACCTTCAAAATTTGTTTCAGATGTTTTGTATTTAAGTACACTTGAGATGCTATTTAAGTAGTATTTAACATAATAAATTGTATTGAGCAGCCCTTACTGAGATGATTGGTGTTTTATTGCCTCTCTTGATTCCCCCAGTTTAACTGGTATACTGCAAACAACCTACACCACCAAGGTTGTAACAGTTGGCTTACTTTTAAATACACATCGAGAGAAAAAAACTAAAACATTTCGACCTGCAGATATACAGTAAGTGTGGAATTGATCTACAACATATGCTGGTCTTCACATTAGCTTGAGAAACATCACTAGGGGCAAATTAATACCTTTACTCAGCAAGGACAGATTTAATATGATAGCCACTGTAAAAACGTACACGTTGTTATAAATTAAAGTGTTTTTCAGAAAATGTAAATGCTTTCAATTAATTGAAAAGCAGCACAAAAGTAGTGTATTTTAGATTCAGTAACATGCACCAAATAAAGTGAACAAAAAGAAGAATGTAATAATCCAGTTGTTTATTCTGAAGGGAAAAAAACAAGTAAAACACACGAGATGATATAACCAACCAACGCGACAAATATAAAAAAAGAACATGTCCCTGCAAGAGGTTTATCTTTAGTAAACAACCATGAAAATGGCTCATATATCAAAGTTTTCATGGCCTTTAACCATAAATACAATTATTTCACAGTATAACAGAAGTACAAAGCTGATAATGCATATGAACAGAAACTATGAAGTTTGAGGTATTTGTGTGAGATCAGCTCTGACTGAGACGTGTTTTGCTGGCGAAGTCGGCGCTGAGTTTGCGCATGACCTCAGCGTGACTCTGGCCTGCCAGTTCCTGTCTCACCGAGCTGTAGTTCTCCTTCACAAAGGTGGCGAAGGGTGTGGGCGCCCGCGGCTTCGAAGGAGTCAATAAAACAAGCTGCCCAGTGCACAGAGCACACACAAACTTTGTGGTGTCCAGGGACTTCGAGTGCCGGCCGATCCTGTGAGGGACATAAACACTGACTGTTAGGGACAGAATTTGGATTTATTGTTCCAAGGTGTGGTTACATGATTAAATTCAATTACACTTTATTGTTTTTTTTGCATCTAAAACTATGTCTTGCATCAATACACTTACACCACAATAAAACAAACAACACACACACATTAATACAAAAACCAATAATACAAAAATATACACACACACACAGCCAGAGTGCATTAATATAGTAGTTCTTCATATTTTACAGAACCCAGAGGCCTACTTGGACCCCAAATCTGAAAATGAATTAGTCAGGTGTGCTATAATAACCCTTACAAATACAACTCATTATATACACTAAAACTTTAAAAGAGACAGTCGTGTAGGTATTTTTGAGAGCTGTTTTCTGTTTTGGAGGGATGAAATTTTACCATATTTATTGCATCAAAATTCAATGTTTTTACTACAGGTTAGGGGTGGATAATTTTAGAAATAAGATGTATTAATCATGCAACAATACACATTACTGTTGTAGTTTTCATTAATCATTACTATACACATGTTAACTTTGTCTAGTGATCTTACGAATGTTTTTAGCATGATTTGTGAAAATCTAACTACTATACTGAATAAAATAGCATAGATTTCTTCATGGCTAGTGTTTGTGTATGTACTAGTGTTAAATGCTACTGTTTTTGAAAGCGTTTATATGATATTTTTTTGTGTGTGCCTTACCAAATGTGCTATACTGTCTGTCAGCAATAACCTGTCCATGGTCGCTGTGATTTTGCCAAGTAAGACATGATCCTGGATCAACATTACTGTCCAAAAATATAAACTCATCCCAATCCCTACCCCTAAACCTACCCCTACCCAAAATGTATGCCTAAAATCAGTGAGAAATGATAGCTCATTAACAAGGGTGTAGAAGCACCTAACCCTGATCATAAGCCTAAAACAGATATTTCCAGATAAATTATTCCTCAATTCTGATTGGTTGATTGGAATGTTGTTACAGGAACATCTTATACTTGGTGAAATCATGCTCACCACCTGTCCATAGGCTTTTTTTTTACTTTAAAGTCAGTTTAAGTGCCAGCAATAAAGTGTTGCCAGATATTGCTATTAATAATAATAATAATAATAATAATAATAAACAGGAATAATTTTAAATCTTTTGCAAATGAGAGAAGATAAATATAATGAAACCTTGCACTTTATTATCTTAATTAAATTAAACTGAATAGACGTGTCTATAAACTATTATAACAGTTGTATCTGGCAACATGGAGGCTGCGTCCTCAATTTCATACCATTGACGCCAACATTCGTGCAAACTGTCTAAACTGATTTGAACAGGTCATGTTGACATTCATGTGAGGAGTTTTAATTTAACGGGATCCAGACCTTGGTGACTTCATATCTGGCTACAGGCCTGGGTCACATGACTGAATTTTGCATGCAAAAAAGGTCCATTGTCTTCGGCCAGTAGTGTAGTGATGTATTGAAGCACACCTTACACTCAAATCACTCTTAAAACAAGCAGCTTTCTGTTGGTCAACACAACAAGGTGCAGTCTGATTGGAAAAATCTAGACACTGTGGATATCTATTGAAATTGTTTGATGTTGCCTGTAAACAATCACCAAACACTGGTAAATGTGACTGTCCTGCACTTACGTGTTCTTGCAGCGGTTACACTGATACTGGAACTTGTAGTTGATGTCGTAACTGTGGCAGCGGGAAACCATCGGCAGCTCAGGATGAGCCAGCATCGCTTTACGTGCATAGAGCCTCCAGAACGGCCCGTGACCATCACGAACGTTGTTTATTAGCCATGTGGCAGCATGACACATTTCATGGACTAGCGTATCTCGTAACCGATCTGTAATTGGAAGCACAGTGTTTATCGCTGAGTGCTGAGAGCTCTGGGGAAGTGTAAAACCGTAATGACAATACCTGCAGAGTCGCAAACTTTGACAGACAGCTCGATCCGGGCATATCGTTTCCCAGTGCCACGCTCCTGGCCCGAGATGCAATATCCTGCCGTCTTGCGCATCTTTTTGTTCCATGTGACAGACATGTCAGCGGGAAGCTGAGGGGGTGGAATTTATTTCAAATTACTATTCTTTTCCTTTTTCGGAAATGGGACACCATTAAAAACTGATGGAACAACTTCAGGGTTAAAGGGTTAGTTCACACAAAAGTTTAAAATAATCCAAGTTATATTAAATTTATCCTGGCTCTTCCAAGTGCTTGAATGGGAGTAGGAGGGAGTTTTTGTTCAACAGTTTAAGTCTGTTGGTGTGGCGAACAACTAATTTGTTTCACTTAAAGTCTCTTCAACAACCTTCCCCAACTAAATGGCTCATTGTTTTCTGTGCCACTAGCCAGTAGCTATGTTTCCATCCAAAAGATTCAAATTAAACTTATGCGTAAAACTGGAAAATCGCATAAAGCATATGCCGTTTCCATCCAACGAGTCACTTCTGGTAAACTATGGCATTGAATATTTCGGATAAATCAAATCAAAATTTTATTCTACTCAAATCTTGTTGTTTTTTCTTCAGTAAAACAGTAAAGAAGATTTTTAGATGAATTATATATTGTGATATATTGTGGTCTTATGAAGCAAAACAATTGGTCTGTGCAAGAAACTGAACGTTATTTAAAACATTATTACCTGTACTGCAGAACATCATGCAAACGGTCCAAAGTGATGCTCTGGTTCACTAACAAGTCTTTCTTCTGAACCGGTTCTTTAGCGAACTAGTTGAACAAGTTTACTAAATCAGACTAAACCAGTCTGAAACAGTTCATACATCTACAAGTTACTCAAACAAAACTCACTTTGGGACATCCGTACATGAACTGAGGAAACACTTTGGACTCAGACCGAAGATGAACAGAGCACTTGAATGAAGAGGTGAAATTAACATTTTTATGGTTTCTTACCGTTTATGTAAAAAGGAGAGCTGACAAAGACCTTTTTTTTACTTTATATGCTTTAGACATGGAAAACATCTATGTGTCACATCATTATTGGTTGCTTTAATAATATAATTGCATATACATGATGTTGTTGCATGATTGTGTAAACAAACACATAATTTTACCAGTTCATTGAAACACACAGTTGCTTAAGTCTTCAGATTATAGGTATAATTATGGTCAGTAATGTTCTGTTTTTTTGCACAGACCAGTTGTTTCGCATCATAAGAGCTTAATATATCATCGGGAGTCACAGGATATAAATTTTTTGTTCTTTGATTTCCTATTTTCCTTTTATTCTCACCTGCATTTAATGAACTACAAAGGACTACAATTTCAGCTAAAAATCTTATTTACTGTTTAAAAAAAAAAAGCCTACATTTTGGATGGGTGAGAAAATTAACAGCAAATTTTAATTAGAGTGAACTCTAAATGAAGTCTACAGAATTTCACACCTGCTCCATCTTTTGCTAAATAAAAATGATACATTAAAATAAATCCTAGCCCTAAATATCAGCAAATGTTATAGAGATGCTTGCCTGAGCAAACACCACTAATTATTAGTACAAATGCAGTTAGAGGTTTCACTTGTACCTTACTGTCAAACACACTGGTGTTGTAGAGCTGGTAGAGTTTATTAGTGAGCTCCTCTTTGTTCTGTTTGAAACTGCGGCAGTATGGCGATCCAGGTACAGACAGAGACTGCAGAAAGCAGCCAGGAGTTTTACACACCACCACCCTGATAAAATGAACAACGGGACATGAACGTCAAAATCTAAATACGGTCTTCAGAGAGGCAGCTGTGGGGAGACTGGGCAGTACCTGCTGCTGGGTGGAGCTCTGGGCTCAGTATGGCTCACTGGTCTGCTGCTGGGTGTCTGCTGCACTGGGGTGTGGGTTGTGGATGATCCTTTGACCGGTACTTGCTTAGTATTTTTCTTACTCACGGCAGATGGTGTTGACAGACAAGGACGTTGAGGTTTGGATTCTACATGGAGACAGTAAACGGAAAATCAGCAGTTCTCCTTTCTGTAGTTTCTGTCTCAAACAAAAAAAAAACTATTGGATTGAATAAATTACATATATATATTATAAAAACAGGCATTGAAACCTTTCTTCCTGTTGCTTTCCTTTAGTTCCTGCTACTTTAGTTATTTTATGCCATTTTCTGCCAATAACATAAGTTGACAGCTACAACATTAGTACATATTTAATACTAAGTCAGCATCTTAGGCTATTATAATGGGGGAAAAAAACAAGCATAACAATTACAATAAAAACCAGCAAACAAACACAAATGTTATATTAGAATTTATGAAAAACATTTTAAAACCTTTTCAAAATTATTCTAAATAAGCTGGACAGTCCAATAAAATATGTTTGACAGAAAGAGGAACCTAGCAGAACATGCATTGAGTAGGGTCTTGTACGACCTATCTAGTAAATACCACTTGATCAAATCCAGTTTTAAAAGAAATGAAATATCTATTTGGAATTTCTGGATGTACTTGTAATTTATTATTTGTACATGTATTTCACGCTTCTTGCTAATTATTTTATATAATGAATAATAACAGGTCTGATCTTGTGATGTAAAAACATACTTGTGAATTCTGAATATTTAAGGTAGCACATCTACCCTTTAAACAAGACTGAAACCGTGTGAGCAGTACCTGGAGGTGGCCTCGGGCTCGCATGCGTTCTGCCTCCTAGGTTCTGATTTTGTCTGACCCGGTCCAGTAAGGACTGGAACTCCTCCTCAGAGCTGCATGTGTCCTCAGGACCGGTGTGTGTCGTCACTGTGATGGCTGGGGGGAGAGCACAAGGCTTTGCAGTCTCCTCTCTGCCTGTACTCGTGGCGTGATGTTCCTCAGATGGTGGGCGGCTGTGTCTGGTCCTCCAGGTGCTTTTGATAACAATGTCACTTTCATCCTCACTGTCGCTCAGGAAGACAGGAGAATCACAGAGAGATGGAGGCCGCTTCTCTGTCTTCTGAACTGGTTTAGGAGTTCTAGCAGTCTTGGCTTTCCCTGTGCAGAAACAAAACTTGCTACATACACCATTTCCATCAAAAAATGTAAATAAAAAACATACACACACACCTTGATCTATCAGAGCATTTATACTTCTAGCTATAAACTGATTGAAAACAGAATGCTTGTTTGGCAATGTGTGTTACAACATTTTAAAAACATTTTATATTCTCATAACTTACAACTTACAATAGATCACGCAGTCTGTGTGTAAACAAATGTCTTGTTTTATGCCCCCTTAAAAGGACAACGTATATACAAACATTTACAGACAAGTTACGAAAAATCTACAAAACATTAAATTCATAAAATTTCAACAAACATAAGCTAAGGCTTAACTTTTTAAACATGTAAGTCCCCTCCAAACATTGTAAGTGTGTGTCACCAGATCGAAATATTCACAACAAAACAAACCTTCACCATTAAACCTTAGACTGACAACTACACTTTCACTTTATCCCCAAGATACAAACCTTTTCTTATGGTTATACATTTGGATTAAATTGTAAGAAGGATCATGAATTTATAATAATGATGTGCACAGATAAATCAATTATTATAAACGTATTTCTCAATTAAAAATAAAAAAAGTCAATTGTTAATTTTATTTCATGGTGGAAAAACCCAAAGATAATCATACCTTTATGAATGGAAGGCTTCCTCTCAATGACAAAATCATCATCGGATGACATGCTGTCCACTATGAAGCGTTTCAAGCTGAGGGGTGAAATATAAAAACTGACGATCGACAGTCACGGTGATATATGGAAGAACTGGCTTAATGCAAATTACACAACACTGACCTGTCATCACTGCTACTCACAGACTGCGACTGGACTTTAGCCTTTGGGGTCTTCACTCGATTTAAAACTGGAAAACATACAAATGTTAAAAAACCTAAAATCTCAAAATCAGTTTGGCCTATCTGATATAAAAGCAGTCGATAAAGGACTTACATGTTTCAAATTCATCATCACTATCTGAAGACAGAACTGGAATTGGTTCTCTAGGGAGGAAAGTTATTTAGTTCATGTCAGAGTGTTGATGATGTTGGGACTAATATATTCACTATTTTAACATGCAGAGTCACTAAATCCACCACGCATCAGTCCTGTCACTTTATATTTCTAATTTTTTTTAAATACTCACCTTAGTTTCTGGGCAGCTGATGTTGCAGACTGTTTAATTGTAGATTTGGGTGTAGCCTTTGCAGCAAGAACTAGTGAGAAGAAATATCACAAATCATTAATAATGCAAGAATACATGCAAGCACAAAGTGTTCCTCAACCCAAACTTACATTTCTCAAAGTCCTCATCATCTGAGGTCAACAACACATGTTTTTCTTTTGACTGGTTCTCTTTCCCTGAGCCGTCAGAGTCAGATCTGTGGATCACTGGATCTGTGCTGGACTCATAACTGCCCAGCGCCGGACGTCTGTTCTTCTTCAAGCTACTCCGCAGCTGAAACAATGGCAAGAGACAGGCTCTAATCAGACATCTCCAGATGAGTTTGGTGTAAATAAAGCATGTGTTCAATACAAGTATTACACCTTCTCTTCAGCTTTATCGAGACCACCATCTCGGTCCCAGCCCAGCTTTTCAGAGACTCTCTGAAACAGCGATACGGTGCCAGGATCCATAACCACATGAATGTGTGGAAACTACTGATTGGCACCTGAGCACTTCAGTCTCCTGATGTCACAGAAGCAAAGCCTATCCACACGAGGGAAAACATTAAATGCATTTACAAATGAAAACAATGCTGAACTGAACTGTTTCAACTGAAGGCAGCTTGATAGTGTTGTCCTGAATCTACGTCATACATGGGACTTTTCATCTGCTTACGTTAGAACAGGTTAGAATTACAAATTAATGAAATAATAATTGAAAATAATAATAAAAAAAAAACTTTGAAAAAAATCGAATGATAGTTCTATAAAATAATTCTATAATAACACTAACTCTCTCTAGCTGGACATCTCAGAAAGGCACCGATTAATAAAGTTAGTTGTAAAAACAAATGTTTAGCAGAACATGTTCTCTATGCTGGAACTGCACCCCTGCAACACAATGCCTTACTTCAAGATACACCTGCCGTAAATGTCCATCACTCCTCATATCATGATAATATATAATCAAATAATGCATACAAATCCGTTTACCGCTTAACAAAACGGATATCTAACGTTAAACTTGTTATAATTATCGGCGTTTTTCGTGTCGGCAATATTTAGGCTGCTTCTAACTAAACAAGCGACCTTACGTCAAACGCACACACTCGCTAACAAACTGAAATTTAGCTTTAGCCAAATGTTTTCTTTGTTCAACATACCTCATAAAACTAAATGTGCGACACAGCGCCTTTAACCAAACAAGCAGGACTTTAAACCACCAGCTCGCTGCTCGACAGCGTTCAAACTTCCCCAACCGGAACTTGTCATCTGAGAGAGAAAAACAACTTCCGGTTGTTACAATGTTTTCGGTTCATAAAATATTTGGTTCCACTGGGTGGCGCTTTTAATAAATAAAATCAGTTGGTAATAAAGGTGGTGATGCTAGCTGTGGAGCTGCTGAGATCTCGAGAGATTTAATGTCTTCTTTTATTTCTGTTGATTTCATCTAAAAAAGGCTGTGGCCGGAAGTCAGCTGTAGTTGTTGGGTTTTTGCCACTGATCTATATAATCTATTATAGATCAGTGGTTTTTGCTCATTTCATCTTTTCTTCAGTGGTTGTGCTTGTTAACAGCAGCTGTTCATCAGGGTGTGATTTGGGACACATCGACTCTGAACACTGATAATTCTGATAATATTTCTTTGGTTTTAATGAAAACAGTATGTTACAGTTAGAACTTGGCTTTTTTTTTTTTTTTAGAAATTAAAGAAGCTGAAGATGTCAAAGAAGTTGAAGGAGAAGAAAAAAGAACAAGCTAAAGACAAAGAAGTTGATGACATTGAAGAAGTCAAAGAATTATAACAGTGAAGAAGTTGAAGATGATGAAGTTGACAAAGTCAAAGAAACTGAAGAAGAAATCAAAGTTGGAAGAAGTCAAAAAGTCATCAAAGTAGTTTGAAGAAATCAGTGAGAATTCATAGTTGACGAAGAGGAAAAGAAATAAAAAAAGGAACAAGAAGTCAAAGATAAAGAAAAAGAAGTAAAAGATAAAAGTCGAAGAAGTTAAGCCAAAAAAACAAACTCAGAAGTTGAAGTCCAAAACAAGGAACCAAGGAAGTCAACGAAATCTGAAGTCGTCAATGGAGTTAAAGACAAAGAAGTTCAAGACAGAAGTTGTTGAAGAATATGTTGGAAAAATTCAAAGTAGTAAAAAAAAAAGATTATATATATAAGAAATCAAAGAATAAAGCCTGGGGCACTTGTGTTTGTGCCTCTGAGAGCATAAATCAGATTACATGAAATGAAATACCTGTAGAAAATAGAATTAAGGTAATGTAGTCACACACAAACTATTTATGCAAACTTAAGTTTCAAAAAATGCCATCTCCTTAAAATGTACATTTATATTTTACTTACTACTCTTATTAGTCACCATTAATTGGCTCGGCGAAACTTAGTAGGCCTAGTTTTAAGAGTAAAATTATAAAATGTCAACTTATTGACAAAATCCCTAAATTGAGAATGAAAACCAATCACATTTGATCTTTTACAACAAACACATACTGTATCTTTGCTCTTGGCATAATCACCACACTCAAGTACATTAATGATTATTCTGACCTTTTACGCCAGAAATGTCGGACTCAGTCAGTGTTAGTCCTAATGTTGATGAGTCTTTGTTCATTTGTGCTCAGAAGATGAATGAAAGTCTCATGTTTCTGGAATGGCCATGAAGGCTAGTGAATGGTGACAATTTTTATTTTTGAATTTAATTAAAACATTTAATCATTAACATTTCAGTACAGGTGGGGTTTTCCCCCCACTTTTTCATCAAACTGCTACACTTATGTTAGAGGTCAGAATTCACAAATATTAACCTAATCTTTGTGGGTTTTAGACTAGATGTTAGATAACATTAAAACCACTGCTAAAGAAACAAAAGTGATAATTGGACCCTAGGCTCTAGTCTAAAACCTTTATTAAATGACCGTGCTTGTTTTCACAGATGAGGTTATCTTTAATTCAGTCATTTTTATTTCAGTCTCCCTTATTAAATCTCAATCACTTCCATTAGATTGCATAAAAAAGTCTGTGAATAACCAGTCTACACTAAAATGAACGTGAAAAGAGCCCGTAATGATCAGTGATACTGTGCATAACACCTGAATCATTTTCAAAAACAGCACAAATTGATTTAGCATTTCTTTATTGAACTGAATACAGCAATTAAATTTACAGTGGGTGTACATCACAGTTCAGTCAGCAACAACACACCCTGCACAACATAACAGCAGTATAGATCACAATAACCAGTATGTGTTCGCTTCTAAAAAAAAAAAAGATGGAATAAATGAAGAAAAAAAAAACTGCAGCCAAGTATGTGCAACTCTCTTCAGGGTTTGCCACATCTCTTTATTTCAGTTTATGTAAAGAGCCTTGCAGAATCAACACTGACAGTGCATAAATAAAACGAGTTAATAGGAAGACAGTGTACAAAACCAAAACAGCGTAGAACATACTTACCTAGACCTTTCCTGGTAAAATCATTAAAAAAAAGAAAAAGAAAAATCAGGGGTCAGTACTTCAGCAGTTTGCAGGCCTTCTGTCTGTGTAATAAGACACTCCTCTGTTTAGCGCGTTCACATTGCATCTTTTGAAAACGAGGACATTTTCTCTATCGATAGCATATGGAAATGTTGGCAAAAAGATCGGCGATCCAAGGTATGCATCCATCACTCCGATTGAAGTCATGATGACAGAAAGCGAAAATAGGTCAAGAAGCACATAACCTAACTAAAAAAAAGCCCTATCTGTGATGATTACATTTATATTTTCTGAATCATTGTAAGACTGCCCCTTCTCATTTAAGGCCCCACTTTTTTCAAAGTCCACTTTCAGTTACTGAAAAGTCCTTTAGAAGCAGAGAAACAAACAAAACGGAAGTGGAGCCGACCGACATCAATTAGACGATAGGAAAGGGGGAGGAGTCTCAGTGGAGCAGCTTTGTGCATCCCGCTGTCCATTCTGGCTCGTGGAAACAAAAGCTGGCTGGGATCGTAGTCACGGTGCTCACCTGTGGGCTCCGTAGAGTCTCTGTGACTGTCACATACTGGGGGACGGGGGACAGGGGACATGCAGGGACAAGCTTAGCCTAGGTGCTCTCGCTGCTCTCCAGAGCCTGCATTTTGACCAGGGGCTCAGGTTTGCCTCCAGCGGCGTAATGCTCCCACATCTGCAGGTAGAGTCTCTCCAGGTCCATGGTGTACTGTTTGGTGTTGAAGAGCGGGCTGCAGATGCGCTGCTTCCACACACGAGCACGGACCTTCTTCAGGCTGAGAGGAACCGAGAGAACGTGTTTCAGGGATCTTAAACATGCCTGGTTTTGAAAGTGTAAATAGAGTAAAGGAACTTACAATTCCATATCAGTGCCAAGCTTCACAGCAACATCTTCATACTCCTGACGGCTCTGGGCGATGAGCTCAGGGCAGCCGAGACAGGTGAGCTGAGAGGCAGCGACCCGCGAGGCCAGTGTCTCTCCTACATAAAACATCAGGACGCCAGGGGTTTAATCATTTCTTATTTTCAGGCAAGTTAAATTGTAATCATGGATGAAAAGTTGTAAGCTACTCCTTACAAATAAATTGTATTAATATTGTTTCTTTAATTTTTTTTTTCTTTTTGCTTTAATAGCAATAAGATTATAGTACCTAATATGTATGTAATAATGTAGTGGTTTATGTTACCAACCAAAAATTGAGTGTATACAGTTGTCATTTTGCATTACTACACATAATTTTTCCTATTTAATACTGTAAAGCTGCTTTGACCATCTGTATCTATAAGAGATACATAAATAAAAGGTGACTTGACTTAATTTTCGTCATGTAATTTGGAATCCGTAACAGACTACAATTTGTAAGTAATCTACCCATCTACCTAGTTGATGCCTGGAAACTAAGAGGTACTACAATTTTGACTATGCTTAGCATAAGCTCTGAGCTTGTATTACCTGGCATAGTAACCATGGGGGTCCCAGCCCACAACACATCCATGCCTGTGGTGTGTCCGTTACAGAGCGGCGTGTCCAGGCACACATCAGCCAGCTGTCCGCGTCTCACATGCTCCTCTTTGGGAGCCACGGGGGAGAAGATGATGCGAGAGGCAGGCAGGCCCAGGTTCTGAGCGTACTGCTGGATATTGGGCTCACCCACGGCTGGGAAGCGCAGCAGCCAGATCACACTGTTGGGCACACGCTTCAGGATCTACATAACAGAGAGCACAGTGAGTAGAGCTGCCAGACAATCAGCTTCACAATGAATACATGCTGGTGCTTTAAATAAACCGATTTAAAAATCAACTTTGATTTACTTTAACTGAGTCATTATAAAAACATTTACAGAACTCTGTTACGTGTAGGTAACTACAGCTGCTCGCTTCATTTTTAAGTGTAAAAAACAAAATGATTGGTAGTTCTAGTTCTAAGAATGGTAAGTTAAGAAACGGTTTCGTTACATTTCCTTTTTAGATTGGTCCAGCACAGCATATAGGGAGAACAGTTCGGTCTGATTCAAAAGCAGCTTCTAAATCTACTTTGCAACAAAGGCTGTTTGGTTGCAAAAAAATTATTGCTTAAATCAAAAAATAAAATGGAATGACTAAATTAAAAAAAAATCTGTTTTAAAAGATTTAACCAAAAGAAGGAAAAAAAAAAAGTTCCTTTGAAGAGTTACTGACTGCATCTGACTTACACAGTTGGTTTTTTCTAAGTCAAAGAGGACCATTAACTGTTTGTTTACCAGAAACATTCTTCAAAATCTTTGTTCACACCATAAAAAAGAAATTCATCAACAATGAATTTCAAAGCATGAGTTTGCTTATTTTAACCAGCTTCGTATTGCTATAATGCCAGTAGTATATGTAAATATACATGTACTCTTTCTCTGTGTAACCTGGACCCAGATATCACCATTTGATTGTCAGCAAAAGTCTACCGGATAATGCTAAATGTACAATTTTGCATCACCCAGGGGACTTTTGACAGATCAATGGTTTCTGTTAAAATTAGAGTTGGAACTGCATTCTATATTCCTGCCCATAGACAGTAGGAATAACAAGAGTAAAGGCACCAAAATCACAAGTGTATTACGGGTGTTGAAGTCCTCAGAAGTCTTGTTTTCCCTAGTCATGTAGAATTGATTTAATAAAAAAAAAATAATAAAAAAAAAAAAGGTTTCTATTCCTACATTGGCCCACATCTGCAGGGTGGGAGGGTCAATCTTGTAGAGCTGGTTGAAGTTGCAATAGACAATAGAGTCTTCAGGGAGGCCATACTGCGAGCGGGTGGTCACCACGATTGTTCTTGGAACTTCTTCTCCTGTTGCTGCTTTGTTATTAATCTAAACAGAAAGAATAAGGAACAGATGAGTTAACAGTTTAGGTACTGAAAAGACAAGCATGTGCCCTAAAACTGTCTCGCCCATCCCTAGAAGCCTTTCAGCTTTTCCGCCACCATCTTTGTGCCACCTACAGCAGTGATGTGAAGGCCCAAGTGTACAGAAAAATGGCTATTGCACATCCTGTCTCAAAGCGTGCTATTCTCAGCCAGCTTATGTGTGCCATACCTGCAAGGCTACAGTCCCAGATACTATAACCTCCTCCACAGTAAAAATCTGAAAAACAACAACATGGGGTAATACACTGGCTCTGCCTACTACGATTTTGTCTTTTTGCCAGATTTTCGAGATGATCAAAGGAGGAAAGTGAGGTCATCAGAATCAGTTCACCAGTCTGAGAGAAATTAAGTCTCTCATGTGCAAATACAAATGGCACAAGAAAAAACACAGCCACCTTCACAACCACTAAATCTCCATGAAGAATTACACATTGTCGATTTGGCCATTACAGAGGAGTCACTGAGCACAGAAGACAATCTTCAGAATTTGATCATTAATCAGAAACTGATATTTTCATTGACACTTTAACCTAATATTCCAGTTGACAAACACTCAACCACTCATTCAATGTAAGATTATATATGCACTTAAAATTAAAAGAATTGGAAAACAGCGTGTATGTAACCCTCTTTCTCAGAATGAAGGCTTAACCAGAAAAATTATGTGCATGTAAATGTGGGCAGTCTGAGAGCAAGCCAAGACCCCACAGCCAGGGAGAACCCGATTTCCAAAGCAGCTAGTGAGATTGCAGTGAAATCAGGAGTGGAGTTCAGTGATGAGATCAATGCTGACGGCCTATGATGGGCCATACCTGAGTGGTGGCCAGGCCATTGCTGACCGTAAAGCCGTTGATGGTGACCTGGATCTGGCCCTGGTTGATCATGTTAATGATGGCCTCAGCGGCTGTGTTCATAGGGATGACGGGCATGGAGAGGGCACCGTTACTGTCAGTGGACTCCTGACCATCACATTCCATCTGAAAGTAGGAGAATAATGAGAAAGGAACATTAGCATGTCTGTTTAACAAGGTAACAGAATGCATTAAAGCAGCGATTTCTTCACTGACCTTCACAATTTTGATATCTGGTAGGCTTTCCAGGAAGGCTTTCAGATCGATGCCATTCAGTACAATGCGATTGTCAAAAATATGTCCATTTGACTTGAAGTCTATCACCGCTTTTTTCTGTTGAGTAAAAAAAGAAACACATGAGCCTCCTTCTCTGTAATAGATTTTTTTTTCTAAAAGTGATTAGAGACTGAATCTTACCTTGAGGTGAGGAAACATATTGGCATGATCTCCAATGAAGAAAGTGTTTGGCATGTAGGCCATTTTCTCAGAGTACTGCTCTGCAACCTCAAAAGGAGACGTCTCCTTATCAGTAATAATGTAGTCCATGAATGGAGCTCCACTGGTGCCTGGGTATCCAAGCCACATAGCCTAGAGTAGATTGGAAAAAGTAACTTATTATTCAACTAGATCTTTTATTTATATATATATATATAATATAATGTAGTCCATTCATGGACTACATTATATATATATAAATTTTATATATACATTTACATTTATATATATATAAATATTCATCAGAAAAAAAAAAAAAAAAAAAAAGTATATATGATATATACAATCCAAATCAACATTCAAACCAAGTAAACCAATAATATTAATAATAATAATAAAAATAATAATAATGTTTGAGCAGCAAATCAGCATATTAGAATGATTTCTGAAGGATCATGTGACAATGAAGACGAGTACTGATGCAAAAAATTAAGTTCCTAAACATGGCAATGCAAGTCTACACCTATTTCATCACACACCCAACTATATAACATGAAATGAACATTTTAATGTAGATATTCTTTATGCTGGATTCTTGAATGCCTACCTGAAGGGGTGCAGGACGTAACGCGAAAAGCTCATTGCGTGCTCCTTTAGTATAACCATTCATGTTGACCAGGATGTTGACGCCATCTTGATGGATCCTGTCTGCTGCCTTTCCGTTACAGGGGATCTAAGAACACAGGACACATGATGAGCTCAAAACACAGCCCTAAAATGGAGAAGGAAAATGAGTAGGGGTGTGACGAGACACTTATCCCACGAGACGAGACGAGACACTGGGTTCATGAGAATGAGACGAGACAAGATTTTTAGACTTTTTAAAATAAATCCTCAATGATAAAATATTTTGGGAAAAATAGTATTTTATTCAACAAAAACATTCCAAAAATGTAGGTGCATTTTGTAATCAACTTAATTTTAATGAATTACATGCAGTAATAAACAACATGTGAACACTGCAAAATATTTTGCCACAAACTGACAGGCGAATAATTACACAAAAAGTATAAACAGTATAAATAAATAAAAACAAATGACACAAATATCCCTTTAAAAGCAGGGTAAGCAATTTTTCAAAAAATCTTCAGAAAACACTCGGGCTAAATAACAAAAACTTGTCAACAGCAAACGCCGCGCCAGCTTAAACGCCAAAGTATTCTTCAGCCGTCTGCATTACGTCATTTTCGTCATCAGGAGGGCTCACGGACACCCGCGCACCCTGTCCGCGTGCAGGCAATTTTTCAAGTCCGCGTACAACAGTGTATGTGCGAGAAGAATGCTAAAGAGTGCCACTCAAGTAGGTGGCATTGCGCATGTGTCCATCCGCACTAATCCACGATTGAGTATAATTTAAAAGCTGTGCAGATGCGGCTGTGCTCGTGACGGAATGAGGAAAGTGAAATACACCCCGTCATCACGAGATCTCGTCACACCCCTAAAAATGAGATACCTAAAACAAGCCTGTGTTATGCACACATATACTCACCTGTGAAAGGTCAATGAAGTGATGAGCCTCTGCCATGACTTTAACTCTGAAGTTGGTGCTGTCATCAGGGCTGAGAGCATAGCAAAACACCTGTGAAAAACAACAGTATGAGACCACTAGCTCCACATATGTGATCAACAGAATGATCTATATCTCACTACTGCATTACAGACTCATCACCTCAAACTTCTCAGAGTTGTGCATGCCAGGGATGGACTGCATCAGGTGAGAAGTGGGATGGTTGCCAAAATCAGAGCTAACGTAACCCACACGCAAACGACCTCCACTGGCCTTTAAGTCCTTTGGATGCTCATAGGCAGGTTTATGAAGAGCATTGATCTATAGAACAAGCAAAGTACATGGAATGACTACAGGAAATACTTATATACACACACAAAAAAAAACAAGTTACAAATCTAAAAATGCAGCAGAGCAGAATGAGTCTGTGTAAATGTTTAACGTGATATACACACCTTATCCAGACACAAGTTGCCATGTCTCTCTGCAATTGCCTTGCGGAAACCGTGAGAGAGAGGGTAGAGCATGCTGTGATGGGGATGCACAGATGGCAGACGGTTCTTCTCCAGTTGATCAGCCACAATGCTCACCAGCTTCTTCATGCGCTCATCGTAGTCAGTCCAGTCACATACAATCTGAGGACCAGAGCACAGTATGACATCACACAAAGATTCCCACCAGAGCACGCAAAGAAAACATGCACTTAAGACTTCTACGTGCCTGTAGACAGTGAGCCAGGTTACAATAAGCATCAGGGAAGTCAGGCTTGAGCTTCAGGGCAGTGCGATATGATGCAATCGCTTCAGGAATGTTCCCAGAATCCTTCAAAAGAGAGAAGGATGCAATGTGAATGCAAATTAACACTGAAAACCACCAAAAGGAAAGAAATTCCCTAAGTTTCTAGATTCCTACCTTGTGTATTGAAGCCAAGTTACTGTGAGCATCTGCAAAAGCGGGGTTGATCTGAATGGCTCGAGTGTAGCACTGTAGCGCCCCCTGAACATCCTGCATCTCTTTCAGAGTGTTGCCCATGTTAGAGTAAGCATCAGCAAATGTGGGGCTGATTCTGCTCAGTGGTTGAAAACAAACAGACCGAAATTGAGACTATGAAAGAAATCAATACACAAAGAATGTAGGTAAAAACTTCAGAATGCAAGTAAAAACAAAAACATGCCTGATTGCCTCCTTATAGTGCATGAGAGCTTCCTGAAGTTTCCCCTGCTGCTGCAGGACACTAGCCAGGTTTGAATGTGCAGCGGCAAATTCAGGGAACACCTTTCCAAGAAATAAAACCACAAAAACGGGTTAAAAATGGGTATAATAACGAATATGCATTTTTTGGACTTTACTAGTCCCCTCACCTCCAGTGCTTTCCTATAGAGCTGCACAGCTTCCTCGATGTTGCCTTGCTCACGCTTGATGTTGGCCAGATTGTTAAGAGAGTCGGCGTGAGTCGGGCACAGACGCAGCGCAGTGTTGTAACACTCTTCAGCCTCAGATACCTTAAAGAAAACATGCAAGTTGGCAGACAATACATCTCTTGATCTCACAGATACCCATCTGATAACAGAAACCTGCTTGGTTTGAGCTGTGTATAGACAGCAGGCATGCATGATAAAGGAATTATTAAAAAACACAAATGTTCTTACATTGCCCTTCTCCTTCAGTGCATTAGCGAGATTGCAGTATGCATCAGGAAAGTGTGGCTGCAGCTCAATGGCACGACGGTAAGTATCAATGGCCAGGTCAATCAATCCCTGCTCATAGTACACACAAGCCAGGTTTCCATGAACAACAGCATGGTTAGGGCTCAGGCTGAGGGCACGTAGATAACCAGCAACAGCTCTGCAAGGGAAAACGACATGCATCAGATCGGCGGAAAAAGGCTTTTAGTCAAAATGTAATGGGAGAGGAAGTAACTGCTTACCTGTCAAAGATACGAGCCTCTTTCAGAACATTGCCCAAGTTGATGTAAGCATCCAAAAAGTTTGGGTCCAGGGTCACTGCCTGTAAACCCATAGAACAGCCCATTATATTAATTCATTAATCACTGCCCAAAGTGCAACTGTCATCTGCAACCAACCTTCTCAAAATGATGTATGGCCAGCCAGATCTCCCCCTGGGCGTTGAACACGCAGCCCAAGTTACTCCAGGCCACAGCAAAGTTTGGTTGGGTTTCAATTGCCTTCAGGTAACAAGCCTTCAACAGGTTAACAGTAAAAAAACAGGAGGAAAAGGACGTAGAGAGGAGAACAGAGAGTAGAGAGAGGAGGGGTTGTAAAAGTAAAGAAACAAAAAGATCAAATAAAAAAAGGAAGAAAGAACAAAAAGGGCAGAAAGAAAAAGAGTTAGTCTCTATTCTCACGCAAAGCAAAAAGTGAGCCTACAGCATGGGCTCGCGTGCGCAAAATTCTGCCGCGCTAAGCTGCACACTTTTCCTACGCTGCGCAAATCCAACCAACACCTATACTCCGACTTACATTTTTCAGTTATGCGGTTTCCAAAAAACTAAAACTTTATAACTAAACTTAACACTTAAACAAAAATTCACAAGTGCCTAGTCAGCCTCAGATCAATGACATTACACAATCAAAGTAAAATTCACAACCTTAAATGCAAGTGCGGCGTGCAGGTGGAGGTCCCTGTAATGCAAGCGCAAAAAGCCACGCATGCAACCAACAGCGTGGTCGCCGCTTGCGCCGTTCCCGCTAGCGCCCGTATTCGCCTGCGCCAACGCCAGCTCAGGGTGCAGACAGCAGACCTGGAGCGATTTAACTCCTCACCAGCCTGGCACACAAATCTATGAAACCCCTTTTCTCTTTGGGGCTTTTGACTGGAGTGAGTTCCACGGCCAAATCCATTCATATCTTAAGGGTTAACTGTTGGAGAGTTATACATTAAGCAGTCATACTACGTAATGGTCATTGCCAATGGTGTCATGTTTACTGGGTGCCATGCTAGCAGGGAGGGCATGCAGGTCTGCAACCTGCTAGCTGGGGGTCGAGGGGAGGGGGAGTGCGGTTCAAGCGCGCGTCTTTTGGTCGCGTTTTTGTCGCTGCGCAGCCCTTGCGTCGCTGCAGACTCACAGCGCATCATCTGCTCAGCAGAACGCTGCAACTCCAAATAAAGAAGAAAAAATAAATCATAATCCAAATGAACAGGAAAAAAATAATCAACAAGTAAGAGAGTTAGAGGGTTCTTACTGTGCGTTCGTTTGCTTACAGCATCAAATCCATTTCTCTTTTTAATTTAATTGGGCATTACGTTTTTCTTTTGCTTTAATTTACTAGTTTTTTGCTTTTTTGTTCTTCAAAGGAAGCCACAAGACAGAAGAACTCAGGCATTGGACTAAGGTGTTTTTCTTTCTGTTTTGTTACAAACCCGTTACCATATTTTTGGACTTTGTCTGGGGGGCGGCCGCAGCTGGAAGAGGAGAAGACTGATGCTGCCCTAGTGTTCCTGTCCACCGGACCGCACCTACGCAGGAATAGTGTCACCCACCTGAAACCTTCTAAATAACAATATCAGTTGTGGAAAAACCAAAAGAGACAAAATAAGAAAACAAGAGCGTTAGTAAAAGTTTGCAATCAAGACATTTCATATGGACATCAAAACTTGTATTGACAAAGCAAAACAAGTATATAAAAAAATAAAACAAAAAAAAAAGGAGGAAAATAAATATACAATGACCTAACATCAGTTTAAACCCATGCAATGAAAGGATTTTACATTTTGAGAAACAGGAATATGTTCGCAAGGGGTCGAGAGTGAAGAAAGGCTTTGAGATGACATTTACACACAGGTTCAAACTTCATTATGTCACATTTTCAAATACAGGTAAAGGAGGGAGGCCAACTGGCTTGATCTTACCCAAACGAACTGATCACATTGCTCCGGGAATATTAATAATCATAACATACAAGGGGAAAAAAAAATGTAATCGATGATTCTTTTGTTCTTTGTTTACATGGTTTAATACCTTGTTTGCTTTATCCTGTCCTGCCTTCTTGACTCCTGGCCAATGGATATGGAAAAAAAGTCTGGGGTTTAAAGACTTCATTATCATCTAGAAGCCTCCACAGCTCTGAAATAAAGAGGTCATCGCTTGTGTCGCGCCAGTATAATTCTCTCTCTCTATCATGGTATCTGACGCGTGCAGTGGAGTGCAAAAAGCGATCTGTCTGCCTGGCACAGCCAGGGCTAGCACACAGTGTTGGAAAAACACAAACCCTCCCGAAACCCGATAAACTGCAAAAATAGGGCTACTTGAACTTGAACTGGTGGAGAGTAAGGGCCAATATTATACAGGTTTTACTCGACTGCACCATGGAACCCTTATGAAGCATCTCTTGGCTTGACTGAGGGGTCAGGCAGACAGTTCGACGCGCACACACTCCACAGGCCCTAAGCGAGCGCGCGGGGGGTTAGGAGCGACAGAGCAGGTGGGGGACCGCCGGCCCCTCATACTCTTCCCCACCCCGCCCCCCTGAGGCACCAAATAAGAGGGCTTCTAACCAACAGGAGAACTCTCTCTACAATATCAAGACAAACTCCCCAAAAACCCACTGAAACCACAAATGGCCACACTGCCTCAAAGACGGCATTTATTTGAGCATCGTAATGATGGGGAAGCAAATCCAAAATGACAGTCAAAGGGCCACGACTTTTTGACTTTTAAAGGGAATTGTTTTACATAAAGCAAATGACCCGAAATGCATGGTTAGGGTTAGAAGCCATCTTATTTTTTGCAGAGCAAATACCACTATCTTCATCAGTCCATTTATTTCTCCAAGACCGAGCCAGCAAAATCCCTCCAAGAGACTACAGGGAAAAAAAGCATGCCAAACTGCAGCATGTGTTTTAGGACCCCCGTTTGGTGTGAAACACAGAAGAGCCCAGCCTTTCTTCCTTTGTGTGGGGGCGAGCGGGGGCTGGCCGGGCCAGGAAGAAGCAGTGTTTATAGACTGAAAGCAGCACTGGAGTGAGAGAGGGCAAAAAGAAGGGGTGGACAGAAGGGGTGTGTCTCTAATCTAGCCATCCAAATGAACAAAACAAAACAAAAATGAGTGGAGAAGAGCGGAAAGGGGTCTTAACCTTGCTGAATTTAAAAGATAAATAAATAAACAAACAGATAAAAAAAGAAGAGATAATTAGCTTTTGACTAGGTAGGTGAGATGCAGGTGACCTGGTGGCTCTAGGTACACTCTGCTCTAGTTGAATGCTCAGGCTAGACCTGAAGGATGGTAAAGAGTACTGACGTGGGGAAATAAAATGAGCAGCACACTCGAGTGCGCTGACAAGAACTTATTGAATAAAAAACAAGCCTAACACTCACTCCCAAAGTATAAGAATGGCTAGGTGTCTGACGGGGGAACATAGTCTACAGCTATGATTTTAAAAGAACAAACACAAAAATTATGCGAACGTGCAAGGGCCGACATGTTTAAACATACCTTTGCCTCTTCAAGGCGCCCAAGTGCTTTAAGCAGGTTACCCAAGTCACTGCGTACACAATACAGATCCTGTAAGAAGAGATAGAGAAAATAATCACCAACTGATACACAGAATATTTACAATTCATTTCAGATATTGTTACAGATACTTAAAACTTAAGCAGCATTGTGAGCACAGTGCTTCAAACTATTTATAGGATTTGATCAATAACCCTGCACACTTCCTGATATTGTTCATCCTTTATTATACATATTCGAGGTAACTATAATTTTTAAGGGTTGAAGTCATTGTTTAGGCTTTTTACAAGCATTTGAAATAATGATGGTTACACAATAAAATACTGAGGTATTGCATATTATCAAAAGGCCCCCCGGTCCCCTTGAACGTCAAGTTATTTTATTTTCTATATATGGTGGCAGAACACAACTGGTCATTTAAGGTTACCTTTTGTATAAAAACAGGTAACTTGTATACCTTGTTCTTTTATATGTTATTTATCTTATTTACATGATAGCATGCCATTTCAGTCTCGGCATGGTCACACACACACGTGAGCACACTCCCTCCCACCAGATGACAGAGAGTGCATGTAGGAAAATACTGGAGTGAAACCACTGTGATTCTCATTTCAAGGCTTAACTCACAGGATTGTACTGGAGAGCGGACACATATGCTTGAACTGCTCCCTCCATGTCCCCTGCTGCCACCAAAGCTGCTGCAAGGTTGATGTATCCATCAATGAAGTCTGGTTTGAGACGGAGTGCGTGGCGGTAGTGTTCAATGGCCTCCTGAAGTTGACCCCGTTCCTTGTAAACGTTGCCCAGGTTAGAGTAGGCCTCAGCCAGCATGGGGTTCTGCTTGATGGCCAGAGTGCTAAAGTGGGCAGACCTGCAGAATTAAGAGAATGAAAATTTAGAGAATGAGACAGACATGTGCAAACAAACACATCCCCTATACTGGTCACTTAAAGAAATGACCCAGGTTAATTGCAATATAAATTTTTATCGGGGAAATGTGATATGAGGTCATATGACGCGATTTCAAATTGTTCTTTCTCTTTGGAGTGTTACAAGCTGTTAATGCATAGATAAAATTGCAAAGATTAAAGTTTCAAAACCAAAGTGTTATTCTTTATAAAAGTTATGACTTGTCCACACCCCCATAAAACGACCCGTTTAAACATGCCCCGACTTTTCTACATCACAGAGTGGGTTCATTTTTATAACACTGCCCAAAGGACTGATTTAGGACTGATTCCTAAAACCTGCAGAGCAGCCTATGCTGGCTGTGCACAGACTATAAAGTAAGATCATTTTCTGCAAGGACAGTTTGGGTGCTTCTGAATCACAACCTTTAAGTTACATTTGCTTATTAAAATATTCTTCTACTTACTATTCAAATGTGAGTTTTGAACAGTGTAGAGTAATGCTCATTGTTTGTCATTTCTCCAATCATGAATGCATACATTGTGTTGTGCTTATGAGGCGCGATGCAACACGACGTGTAAAAAGTCATGATAATCAGTAGTTATGTCCCCAATGGATGCAACAAACGCCTCATTTGTAATGTCTGTTATTGTTTTTGTATCATCGCGCCAGGACATGGCATCACGTTAGGGTAAGGGTTGTAACATTTTCGCTTGCGGTATTTGGCCAATCACAATGCACTGCATAGATGGCCAATCAGAGCACACCTCACTTTTTTAGAATGATGAGCTTTGTACAAATCAACCGTTTCAGGAGGTTGGGCTTGTAGGAGAATCAATAATGTACAATGTGGAAAAGGTTTTTTTTTTTTTTTTAACTTAAACAGCATGAACACATTGCATTACACAAAACAATGTTCTTTTTAGCAACATCATATGACCCCTTTAATTTTAAGTTTCTATAGCAAGCAGTGCCATCTGCTGTTAAAAGCTCAGAAACGATTCCAGAGAGAATTGCGATACATTAGATGAAATCAATTTATCGTTACACCCCCAATAAGAACATGGATTACACAAGTAAGCAGGTTCCATTTTGATTTCACATTGACTCTTCAAAATTTCTTTTAATCAGAAAACCATAACCTTCATTAACCATATACATATAAAAAAAATAGGACGGCTGAGAGCACAGCCTCACAAACACCACACCACCAATCCTTCTTCCCAAAGAGAAGCAGCAAAGCAGACCCACAGACCGTGCTCCTTGAAGACAGAGCAAAGGTGCTCTTCTCACCTGTCAAGCCTGCGACACTGGAAGTGGATAGAGGAGAGCAGCAGCAGTACGCCAGTATTATCCGGCTCCTGCCTCCACAGCTGCATACAGTGGCGCTCAGCCGCCTCAAAATCTCCTGACTGATATTCACGGTGCGCCAGCTCTGCCAACCCTTGGAAGGAAAGCATACGTTTGGTTGGTTCTGAAGCACCAACGCAACCCAAAGGAGGGGGAAAACAACATGTTAGAAGAAATGGAAATGAGGTAAAACTAAAAAAAATTTAAAAAAGACAAGAACAGTGGTGCTGTTTTAGAAAAATTAACACTATTGTGTGGAATCATGTTTATGCTGTTTTACATGTATATTTATATATATATAAAAAACAACTGTCACTACAAAAGAGAACTGAAAATTTTCTAAAACTAGCACTCAAGGTTCCTGTAATGATGACAGCACTTTTAATGTGCTGCCATCAAAAAAATAAATAAATGTGTGTGTATATATATATTTTTTAAAAAAATAAAGTTTTTATTTATTTTTATGAAAAGTAAATAGAAACTCAGCAGCTAATGATAAAAAATTGCTGAAATTAATGCAATGAATATTTTAAAATGATTAATGAGTTCATAAGTGAAATAAATTATACATTATAAACCTTAAATTTAAATGTACAGAAATGAATCAGGATGAAAATGAAAACCAGAGATGAGGTTCAGCATGAATGAGTATGATGGGACATGAAGGCGCAAAGGACAGATTACCAAGATTTAAGAACTAGCTCCCTTTCGATTCAAGAGTATGAGTTTAAACTAGGTGACAGGAAGAATTTTCGCAAAATTAATATAAATTCAAAACTATATTTGACTTATTATTAGGCACTAATTAGGAAATTAGCTTTTGCCTATACAGCAATCTTAACTTTTTATATCACACCCTCAATATATGAAATATAAATATATTCTCAAATATGAATGGCGCACAATCCTGGTCTACACACTGTTAATGTTAAACGTTAACAAACATCACGTGTTAGAACTAAAAAAACAACAACATACAATTAGAAAAAGACCATAATACACGAGGAGGCTGGACATCTTTTACCAGGATACTTCATTCACTATCCCAATAACGTTAGCTGGCAGCTATGCCAACACTAGTCTTGTAAAAACGAGGAAAGAAAATGATACTTTAATTTCACTAACGTTAGTGTTGCTGAAATAACGTTAGTTTATTTACTCTGTTAGTTTTCTCATGACACGCATGCAAAGAGGTCAGTGTTACAGAGGTATTACACTTCTCAAATATGAACTACACATTAAATCAAGAAAAGATGAAGATCACCATCGCAAGCCAAACGATCATTAAAGGCATGTTTACCTGTGCTATCAGCCACGTTCCCCACCGAGCTCGCCATCTCTCCTTCACTCTTCACCGAATAATGTGCAACGGCGGACAGTGGGACGATTTAAGACAAGATGTAAAATATAAAGGTCTCAAATTTACTTAATAAATTTAAAACTAGGTTCGGGTATTAATGCAAGAAACGCTGAAATCTTCGGTAAATAGCCTGCGGTCTTCCTTCTGCTAAGCTAACACTAACGTTACAGGAGAAAGCGGACAAATTCACAGAATCTGAAGCCCAAAGAAAACGCCTTCAGTTATGTTTTCTCGACGTTACTTGCTCTACGGATATATAGCTTAAACACGCAAACCTTTAATCGAGATCGGTACTAAAATAGGCGAATTTATATTCGACACTTTCACCGCTGCGGTATTTTTAGCTAACAATGGCTTTCCAGTCTCCACCAAAATGGCGGATGTGGCCGGAACTTCTTTTTCGAAGAGGAGAGGCAGGAATGTTAAAAAAAATAGGTCCATAGAAAAAAATGCGTACGATTCCGAACAGTTGTTGTAAAAGCCATTTTCGACAATTGTGCGTTAGTCGTGTATATATCAGATAAAGAAAAAATACAAAAGTTTAACAGCCTATCTCCGTTTTTCAAGTCCAAGAAAGAACTGTTTGTATATGGCGTAGTCTGAAAATAGACTGTTCTTTGGCTTTAAATGCTGTATCTTTGCGCGAGCTCCACTACACAGATTAATCTGGTAGTGTTCTTATGGGGTGCGGATGGATACTGCGATCTGTTTAGGCGGGAACTGTCAATCTACCAAACAACCACAGATATCACAATACTGATTAATTACAGCACATTAAGACAATAGTTTTGTACGTTTTCTGAAATGTTAAGTATACAAATGTGGCATTACACTTCAATACAGAAATCTGAACATTAAACAAATCCAATTTCAGTATAAATATTTTACAGAGATTTTTG
Organism: Enteromius mattozi; assembly: GCA_032359235.1. Taxonomy (NCBI): domain Eukaryota; kingdom Metazoa; phylum Chordata; class Actinopteri; order Cypriniformes; family Cyprinidae; genus Enteromius; species Enteromius mattozi. The sequence continues at coordinate 2,493,819 of JAUMHE010000063.1, read as the reverse complement.
GGATCTCCAACAGCCAGAAAGTAATAATGTAATTCTAAAATAATAACAATTTAAGAAATGAATAAAAAAAAAATTAGGAATAAAATATATAAATCAGATGAAGGAAATATAAACAAAGCACTAATGATGTAAAGCACTAAATGTAAATAAATATTATTGTGACAATACTTGTATTTTTTGTACTGCAGTAATGGATTAAAATGCAATTAATATATTTTAAAACATTGCTAATTTACTTGTACCTTCATTACTTATTTTATAACTGACATTTTAATAACCTAAAAAATGAGTGTGCAGTCGGGAAAAGTCCAGTCAGATACGGAAGAAAGGAAAGAGAGAGTGCAAAGGAAGGTAAGGCATTAAGTTAAATCTGGAGTGAAAAAAGCATGAGAGAAATAACATATAGATGTTTTAATATTTCGTAGAGTTTATTTTCATTCTGTAGATTTTATTAAATTGAATGTTGACACAACATGTTCTTTCAGTTTTGAATTTTATGCACAAAGTGAGTCACCTTATGAATTTACTAATATAGGCTATATGTCTTGGGGTTTGTTAAACATTTTGTTAAATATGTTTGTTTATTAATATCTGTTAATACAAAATAAAATAAAAAAAAGATAAATAAGATACAGCATAATTTTTTTTCAGCAAGCCCACCTTCCTTACCTGAGATACATTTGTTTTGAACATGATCTCAAAATGTTTATTGGTATAAAACTTCCAGAAAACACATGAAATGACCTGAATTCAAATAAAAAATATCACAGCTGGGCCTTAACATTAGCTAGGTAATAAAGCAAAAGAAAAGTTTAAAAAGAAGTAGCCCACTTTAAATGTACATTTAGTGATACGCTTTTATTAAAGCGACTTTCAAATGAGGACAACAGAAGCAATCAAACCCAATAAAACAGCAATAATACGCGCTATTATTATAAATGCTAGGATGACACGTCTCAGCCTAACTATCCTTTTTTTTCTTTAGGCTAATGAGTTCACTCTACTGGCAAGAAGTTTCTCTTTGTGGATATAATTAGTTTTTTTTTTTTTAAATCTCAAGTTATGATGAAGTTGTTAAATTGAAGCTTGTTTGAATCCTGACTGCCATGTCTCAAAGGTCAAATGGGCCAGTCATACTGCCAGCAGTCAGCAGAGGACGCTGATGTATTCACAAGAAAGCTTTGATGGTATGTGCTTATTTCTAATACGTTTCAGTCAGTCTGCCATGTCGCTCTGTCCCAAAAAATCTGGTGGGTTTGTGTGGGTAAATGGTTTAAAGCGGCCTAGTGCTCAAGTCATCTTCTGCTGTCATTCACAAGGCTTCATGCTTTCCAAAAGCAAGGGAAGTAAACATAACTGAATCAATTCAGCCTTGCATCCTGCCCTAGCCTCTCTGACTGATTGACATGTCTAAAGGGCTGAGCCTGTGATGTGAGGCTCATTAACTTTTTTTCTCTCAAGGGTCTGGGCCGATCTGTATGGGAAAGGGTTGACATCATTGCTAGAAAGGCTGCTTAGAGTGTGTTGATTCAGTGTGCAAGTTTGCCCCACTTTACCCTGCCACAGCGCTTGGCTATTGCCTTGGGAAAAGTTGTTGTGCACAAATGATGTCATGGCCATGTTTTGGACGATTGTATCTGACATCTTTTATCTTTGTGCATGCCCAGCTCTGGTCGAGCCAGGTTAGAGCTCCTGTTAAAGGGTCCGGTGTCATTTGTCCATGGGTTTTCACACAGCCTCTTGCTATTTTAAGCAACACGTGAATGGAAAAAAGGTCACTGGGAAGCGGTCTATCGAACCGGCTCCCTAAAAGCGATGTTTTGGGAAAGCATTATTTACTGGCGCAAAGTGTGGAGCCACCTCACAACATTTGTTTTGCTCACAGATCTGACGACCCACATATTTCAGGTCGTATCAGCTCAATGTGCCCATAAAACAATGACCATTTTAACCAGCTCACACTTCTAATTGTGCTGGTGTGGTGAGGTAAACTGTTGGTTTAGAGTTTGATATTTGCATTGTCATGGTTACTACTGTGTGAGCAGAGCAAATGTGTGCTACCAAAACAGACCAACGTTTCTCACCATTGCAATGCACCAGACCTCTGCTTAAACTGCTGTGTGCTTTAGCTCCTCTTATGCATATTCTGCTTGATGTACGTGTTTGCGTTGCCTACATGTGATCTCTCTGAATGAGACTTCAAGGCTGTAAATTATCCTTTTCGTAAAGTTTATAAAAGACATAAACCATTTTATTTTTTTAATAGCTAATGTATACTATTGCTCATACTGAAGTTTCATTATTTTAGTCAGTCCATCAAAGTCAAACACAAGTGAAAACATGAATACTGTGGAGCTGGTGCAAAAAGATCCACATCCCTATGATCTGATATTGCTCTGTTCTCACTGCTGTCATTTTTGTTGTCTTATTGAGAAGATGGTGTGCAGTATTTTTTTACATATTCATCTAAACAGCGTGAGCATTGTCGTAATTTTCACAAACAGTACACTGTTGTTTAGACTTTTCAAACCTGGACAAAGATGGATAAAGAGTATACTGTGGCTTTTAAAATTTGCATGAAATAAAAATTCATGCTATCATGTTTCTAAATGTATGTTGCAGACCTTATAGGGAATTATGCATGCTGAAAAAAATGGTTCTACATTATAATGTTTAACCAAATTGTCTTGACTTCTGTCTGGTGACATTTGTGACCCTGCAGCACAAAAGCAGTCATCAGCAGCACAGGTGTGTTTGTAGAAATAGCCACCAATGCGTTGTATGGGTCAAAATTATCCATTTTTCTTTAATGCCAAAAATCCTTAGGTCATGTTCCATAAAGATACTTTGTAAATTTCCTACCGTAAATTTATTAAGACTTTATTTTTATTTAGTAATATGCATAAGAACTTAATTTGGACAATTTGAAAGGTGATTTTCTCAGTGTTTTTCTTTTCTTTTCTTTTCTTTTCTTTTTTTTTGGCCCCTCAGATTCCAGAATTTCAAATAGTTGTATCTCAGAAAGAATATTGTCCTATCCTTAACAAACCATACATCAATGGAAGGCATATTTATTCTGTATAAATCTCAGTTCAGATTGACCCTTTAGACTGGTTTTGTAGTCCAGGGTCACATGTGCAGTTCTTGTCTTATCATTAAGATCTCTTAAACCCCTGTAAGCTCACACTGATCTGCCTTTACTTTTGAATGCAACCCCCACATATCGATGTCAAGTTAATTTTTGATGCACAGAATCAAGTGCTACCCTACATTCTTCCTTTTTCAGTAATCCATTATAGAAGAAATCGCAATTTCATTCTAAATATTAAACTTTGGCATAACTTGTCTCACAGTGTTTGTGCTGCGGACTTGAATGATATTTTCAATCATTCGATTTGTTTAGTTGTGGTGTGTTATTATTATTGTGACTAAGTGACTGGAGGATTTTCACCAGCTGTGCAATAAAATGGGTGAAAAAATCTAAGAGACATTAGAGAAAATCGTAAAAATGTAGTATCACCCACAATGTTAGGTGTTCTCTGTAATCTAATGTTCTCTGCTGTTTTTTGCCTGCAGTGGTTGTTCTGTAGATCCTCTGATTCAGCTGTTTGCAATGGTGTCTTCTGCACCAGACCCGTTATTAAAGAGCGTTCTCTTTCCTTGCATGCATTTTTGGTTTTGGCAGCGACTGAGCTATTGAGCATGCCCATAATAATCCACTGATCCCCAAACCAATCTACAGCATCCATAATTCTACTGTGGACATATTACAAAATGGAAAATGGATATGCTACTCTTGGTTCTAAGTGTATTTGCATATGATGTGTCTGTGTCAAAGCATTCTGTTACTTACATAACCATGTGTGTATCACAGGTTGTTTAATACTTAAGTCACAAGAATTCCCCATTTAACTATCAATGATATTATGGTCTCCAGATATTAATCACTGTAAGTTTGCAGCCGCCGTGATTTTGCCAAATAAGACATGATCCTGGACCAGCATTACTATCCAAACAATCAGACTTATCCCGGTACCCAAAATTTGTTCATAAAATTAGTGGGAAATGATAGCTGATTAACAAGAGTGTAGAAACACCTAATGCTGATCATAAACCTAAAACAGATATTTCCTGAAACATTATCCCTCAAATCTGATTGGTTGATTGAAATGTTGGTTGATTGAAATTGAAATCTTGTACTTGATGAAATCATGCCTATTTGCTCAATTTGAGGCATCACTTCTTTTTAGCTAATGGTAGTGCCCCACAAATGGTTCAGAGATTAATACTTGGGCTTTGCGCTTTTTGGGGTCAGCTCAAAACCCACTAACATACCTTTCCTTATGACTTCATGCTAAAGTGATGTTGCTCTCAGAGTCTTGGGAATGTGTCCTCCTCCCAATTTTTGTTTTATTAGCTTTCTGCTGGCTCTTTCGTGCTATCCTTATAATGCATAACCCTCAAGCAAAGATGCAGGGATTATACTTACACCGTCTTACACCGTAAGACAATTTTCTCCCCTCATTACAACCATTTCATTGCTGTGTAAAAATCTCTGCTTTAACATAGATTATTTGAGAAGCACAACACCATGTTCTCATTATGATATTTTATAGCACAGATAACTGAAGTTGTTCATTAGCACAACTTACAGTCAGTTGAAGGTCATGGCTATAATTCAGCTGTCATGCTTTGACTTGACAAATCACATTATACCTGAGCTCATTGTGCCAAACAGTTACTAGAGGAGGAAGAAAAAATTAAGCAAACCCACAACAGCTGCCACCTGCAAGTTCTTAAGTATCAGGTGCTCTGTGTTTGATTCATGCCTGTAGCCTGTAGTTAATGTACATGTCAGACGGCCTACTCATTTTATAGCCTCATACTTTGCGGTCAGATTGTGTTTGTCTGAACAACAAAGGTATGTGCCTTTTAAATTCAAGCTTTTTCTCAAGTCCACATACTTTTTATTGCATTAGAATGGGAAACTGTGATGTTTCTTTTAGATTCACAAGCTGTCATGTGCATTTGCTTCAAGCAGTTGTTGTGTGTCTAGACTCCAGACTACTTAAGCTGAACTTCAAGTGATGTCTGTAAAGCATGTGCTTTTTTTTTCTTCTATAGCTCCATGATTTACAAAATATACTTTTTGAAGAACATTTATATTGCATTCTCCACAGTTAGGTTACAAATTAAAAAGTTTATTAGTAACTGGCAAACAATATTTGGCACCAAACTGTCAATATTCCTCTCTTATTTTTAATTAGATTTTTTGGTCACACTTTATTTTAAAGTCCAATTTTCAAGTTTTAACAAACCTTTAACTATGACTTTTGTCTCAATAAACTTCTAAATTGCTGCTTATAGTAATTAGTAAGGTAGTTAGTAAGTTAAGGTAATGAGTTGGATTAGGGATGCAGAATATGCTCATGCAGAATATGTGCTTTATATACTAATAAATGGGCAATATATGCATGCTAATAAGCAACTAGTTAATAGTGAGAATCCATCCATATACTAAAGTCTTACTGATTCTTTTAATGTGTTTTGTTTATTACAGTGTTGCTAATGTCAGTTCAGTGGGAGAACATAATGAAATAATACACATCAGGGCTTTGTACTGTATTTAAACTCCACCAGGGTTGTGCAACATTGAAATAAAAAATAAAAAATGCATAAACACACTAGGTGCATCCCAATTTGTGTACTTTTACTATCTATTTTGAGTAAAAGGTAGATACTGTAGATATCGAGTCCAGCTGAAAACACTTGTTCAGTGCCAGGAGTTAATATTCTTAGTCATCTCCTAACAGGATCCTGATTGACTGTCTGATCCTCCTTTACTACACCTTCCACCCCTGGACAACACCAACAGTATCACAGTGTCAGAGATGTAATTGTGGGTGTATAAACTCCGAGCTGCATAACTCGTCTCCACCCAATCATAATGGCTGTATTACAATCATGGACGCATTGCCACTCCTCTACCTCAGGGGAAACTGTTAGGGCATCAAATTTGTCAGGTTTAGATAAGAACGTGTTTAGGCCAGAACTTTTTGTTGAGATCTTTACAGTTGCAGAATTACATAATTAAACATGGATCTTTCTGCTCAATTTCAGTCAGAGAAAGGCTGCAAACTGCAAACTCCTTTTGTCTGCATCTCTGTTGTTTTTGCGAGAAACTCTTTTGGTAACAGATTTGTCTTTCTGTGAGGTTGAGAAATGCTGTCTGTTTCACCTGACGTGCTTTCAAATGAAACCCTGGCTTTGGCGCATATCATTTCCAGCAGCGTGACGGGTGAGCTGCAGTGAAAGCCCAGAGAGATGTGTAGTCTGTTCAGACAGGATTACAAGTGTTGACTAGAGCTTTACAGCACCATAAAAATTTCCTGAGCGATCACTGCAGTTTCGTTATGTTCTTAAATCATTTCAGGGAAGTTTGAAGAAGAGAGTGGGCAAAAGGTTCCTTTCTGAAAGAAACATTATACTAGATTATTCTGTGCAGGGTTTGTTCTGCTCCTTTAAAAGCAGGTTAATAATGCTATACTGCAGTGCCAAGACTTCACAGTAAACTCTTTGATGTCTGTGGCATCAAAGCTGACGTTCTTGCTGACGAACTAATATTCTCCACCTCCTCCACTTATCCACTTATTAAAGCCATGTCTTCAGAAATGATTTGATAATGATTTCACAACATTGCATAAATCAGCATGTAGCTGATACAAGCAGCACTGTGGAGTTGTAAGAGAATGATGTCATTTAATTACAAAATAAACTGTAATCTGTTACAGTTACTGAGAAAAAAACGTGTAATTAAATTGCAGTTACTTAAGAAAATGTTAGTTAGCTTTTGCAAAGAGGGTTACATGAATATTTTCCAAAAATACACTGCTCAAAAGAAATAAAGGGAACAATTAAACAACACAAACTCCAAGTCAATCACACTTCTGTGAAATCAAACTGCCCACTCAGGAAGCAACACTGATTGACAATCAATTTCACATGCTGTTGTGCAAATGGAATAAACAACAGGTGGAAATTATAGGCAATTAGCAAGACACCCCCAATAAAGGAGTGGTTCTGCAGGTGGTGACCACAGACC
>JAUMHE010000063.1:2459637-2480290 GCA_032359235.1 Enteromius mattozi | reverse complement strand
ATTTACGTGTTCTCCGAATGCTTAAGAGGAGCCTCGCCTAGCCTCTGAAGGAAGTGACTTGGAAGGACCAGTCCTGTCAAGGACGTATCCTTGACATTGAGAAACACCCACAGAGGGCAGGAATCCCTTGCACTCTCCCACCACGCCGGAGTAGGGTGCCGGTCGCACCATGGGACTGATGATGGCAGGAGGTGAAGGAATAGTGTTGACGGATGGCGTTGGTGCAGGTGAAACAGGTGATGAAGGTGGCGGCGGTGGTGGTGTGGCAGGTGCGAGTAGGACTCGTCGTAGGCTGTCGACGAGCTCTTGGAATGGGTCCGGTGCACTCATGCTGCTGTAATCTGTCTTAGGTCCAAGCTTCTGTTATGAAGCGGACGGGACACAGATGGTAAGTGCACAATGATATATTTTATTTACAGCAGCGGGTGATAAACAGAGGATGACAGGAATAATGGTAAGTGCAATGGTAGAGGATACTTTCACTGAGGAGAATGTAGATCGTAATGTCAATGTCTTTTATCAGGATCGTAGGAGTGTTGGAGAACACAGAGATATCCGTTGGAGTACACAGAGATGCTGGAGACGATGGAGACGATGAGACAACCACACACCACATACAACTTAGAATCCAGGAGCAATGGAGAGACACAGGAGGAATCTGGGAGCATGGGGGAAACACAGACACTGAGGAGCACTATGAGGTAAGAACAGGGGTAAGTAATAGCGCTAAGTATCACTAGGAATATCTTGCCAAGAGTTAGTCTACTTCGGTGAAAATGAGCTCGGACAATGACTGCAGTGTGGTGTGTGGTTTTAGGTGATTGGGGTGGTGATTGATGTCAGGTGGTGGTGATCAGAACTCAGGGGAAAGTGAGCGTTGTGATTGGGTGATGACAGAGCCTGGTGTGTCTGTGACAATTAGCAATTTATTTGTGCTAGTTAAGCACACATTAAGGCTTTATTCTACATGACCTTATTCTACATCCCTAATCCCATTTCTAAACTTAACAACTACCTTACTAACTATTCATAAGCAGCAAATGAAGAATGTATTGAGGGAAAGTGTTCCCTATTCTAAAGTGTTACCGATTTTACTACAGCAAACTATAAGTATACTTTATAAGTAATACTCATAAATAATACTCGTACTCATAGTTTGGAAGCGTTATATGATTTTAAAATGTTAAAATCATTAAAAAAATTCTCTCATTGTAGATAGTGCTTGCATAAGTTTTTTCTCCAAACAGAGGGAGACCAAGACCACCATGCTGAATTGGACCCTCCTCACATGCTTAAGTTTAATTGCATGAGCTGGGCTTGTTAAATGAACCTGTCCTATTGTCTGTGATCACATTGGTCCTAGGGGCTGTAGAGAGGGTCTTTGATGTGCACTGAATGAATAAAAATAAAGAGGTCCATCCAGTGAAGTATTCACTCCAAATGCTATTTACCTCATTAATCAAGTGTAAGTCTGGTTAAGGTTACAGCTGTCTGCAGCTTTTATGGGAGGTCTTGTACAGATAATAAAACAGAATTTTTTGGATGAGCTTCATCCTGTTCAATGAAAAGCAGTGAAAACATCCTGTCACGAGCTAGGTGGCATAAATTTGACATTCTGCTTTCCAGTTTTGTACCTCTATGTCTTACAGAATGGTCAGATTTCCACTGAAAAGTTGAACCAGATCTAGGAACCAGAATACCATCAAGACTTGAGGGTGGACTTTTGGGCCTGTAACAGAATACCTAATAATCACCCAAAAAACACTAGCAACTTCTTGGAACACTTTAGCAACTAGGTAAGCTAGTTTTGCACAGGCAAGCACAACTGATATTTAAGACTAAATTTACTATTAACTTATTAACTTGCACCAGCACAAAAAAAAGTACTGTCAGGATAACCAAAGACATGCAGTGGGAAATTAGCACTGAAAAGGTGTGGACAGTTATTTTTGTGATTCACCTTATTGAATATTCCCTTTCCATCGTAAATTTATTGTAGGAGAGTACTTAAATGAATCATGCAATGTGATTTACTAAAATTTGCGCTCATCAATTCACTGGTATTTGTAGCATTATTTAAATTGCTGGGTTATGAAAGGTTCATATTTTGGTTTTGGGAGTCCCAAACAACAGGATGACTGCAATGTCAAAAAACGCTTTAATTTTCTTATAATTATGCATTTATTTTTTACCTTCTTAGTTTAATGACTCCCAAACGATTCATTCAATAATTCAATTTTCCAAACTCCGGTGATTACTCAATTTCAGTTTGTGAGCTTTTAACACTATAAAAGGGGCACTAGTGTCAAAGAACGAATTTGTATTTTCATTCAGACCAACGTGAAAAGGCCAACAATTTTGCCATCAAAGTGAAACGGCTTGGGACTTTTAAAAACAACTCATTTGAATGATTTAGAATCAACTCTTTCTTTTGAGACACAATAACATATTCATATATAATAGGTGCACTTTAATGCAGGTGGTAATTTGTGCTGCTCTTGCTAGATTGCACTGGTCATAAGTGGAAGTGGAAGTGAGATGTTGTGTCTGTGTTCTTCGGTGAAAAACCCGCAGAATTTTCCCCTCCCATTTGTGCTTTTATAGAATTGCACTCTAACACTAATTTGCCCCATTTAGTAAATCTGACCCTTCTAGTTCTACAGCACCTATGCATGTCTTTTTTTTAATCATTTGTCCTTTCCTTCAGTGTGCAATACAGCTGTTTGTGCATGTAAAGGATCTGCAAAGTTGGAAAGCACAAGGTCAACACCAAAGGGAGTTCAGCTCTCCAACAGAAAACAGCTGCCTGAAACTTTTCTTTTGTAGTCCTGCCATCATTTATATGACTTAGCCACTTTAGCATGTTAGACATTTGCATAATGCCTGCCTACTGGCTGCTTTGGCCCACCCTCAAACAACAGATGTAAGTGATTTAGCTGTGTTGATTGGACTCAAGCTCAAACTGGGACCGATTGCAGTTACCATAGTACTGTTTACAGCTGGTCATGAAGACTCAGGAGCTAAAACCAGCTGATGCTAGGGGCCATTACATTTCTGACACACTCTTAGCAGTTGACCAATCAAATTGGGTCAACTGAAAATAATGAATGTGTCATTAAGCATATATGGGCACTTTAAGACACTATAAATAAGCTGATGTCAGTTGCGTCAGCTAATGACCTCTAGATCATCTGCTACATGTCTGTGTTTGGTGGCAGATGTGCAGCACAGAGCGAACAGCTTTAAACAGCTTTTTACCACTTTAAATGTTTATAGCCCCGTCAGTGTAGCTTAAAAACACTATTTAAATCACTGTGTACATACTGTTGCACTTTTTTAAAGGCTGCATGTGTTTGAGCTGGTGGCTGGATGTTAAAATAATAAGTCATGCCTAAATTCTGTTATTAGTTAAACAGTGGAAGCTCATCTCTATGGCTCAATTAAGGGCTTCTTCCTGTTGTGAATGTCACTTCTGATATAATACTGGCTCTATATGTGCACCAGAGCACAAATATAATACTCAGGAATCAGGGGAATTATTTTTTTAGTTAAGACAGAATTAAAACCAGAACAAAACCAGTTTACCTTCTTAATGCATGTTCTCCCACCACGCCGGAGTAGGGCGCCGGTCGCACCATGGGACTGATGATGGCAGGAGGTGAAGGAATAGTGTTGACGGATGGCGTTGGTGCAGGTGAAACAGGTGATGAAGGTGGCGGCGGTGGTGGTGTGGCAGGTGCCTTAGTGAGCAGAAGAAAATATTAAACATTAAAAAATAATACCAATCCCAAATATGAACGATATGTATATCAGTTTATCATTGACCGTTCACATGGGACAGTGAGGTGTCAAAAGATTAAAGGGCCAGATCACAGACTGAGCTCATAGATCTTGGGCTCAATCTGTGCTCCATGTGAATGAACTCATTAGAACTGAGATATATGGGGTAATCAAGCGTAGCCTCAAGCATGACCTCAGTGTCCTATAAGTGCGTCTGTTTGTGGTCGAGTGGAGCAGACTGAAGCTGACCACACAAAGAGCACTGTCTTCACACGGGCCAAGTGCTGCTGCTCTCAGTGTCCCAATCAGTGATCCTGGGAATATGTGCTGGAGATGCTGGTAAAATGATGGCCCTCACAGTCTGATGAAGCGAAACTAATAGCTTGAACTTTATTAAGGTAATATGAAGAGAAGTCTTTTTCAGTGGAAGTCTTTCAGATTTTTGACGGTCTGTAATAGAAAATACCAGCCTGAGCAAGAGAGGGCTAAAGTTCTTTGTCAAGTTTGATGAATGTAGCTGGTAAGTTTCAAGTTAAGGCCAGAAACACTGGTCTCAGTTTAGGGATTTAGAAAAAGTTGTTACAAAAGCACAGTGTTGTTTTTGTCAAGCCAATGTAATTAAGGTCAATTCAAAGGGCTCACCAGCATCCATCACTGCCGCAGACACACTCATCGCTTCCTTATTCAGTGAATCATTTATTACGTCTGGTGTAAACAGCCAATGAAACATCAACCTTACTAATGTCCCAAACAGTCTCCACCACCAGCTCTCTTAGATGACCCAAAAACAACAGACAGGTGTGGACCATCAACAACAGGATGACAGGCCTCGACACCTCCATGCTCCCTGCTGATTTCCTACTCGCAGCCATCCACCGGGGAGAGGGGCAGACCCAGCCACGTCTGTTTCTGTTTCAAACACACCAGGGCTGATGTTTACATAGCTGCACCCACAGAACCGAGTGCTAAGCATGATCTAAAGTTACTCGTGATAACACAAAGCCTGCAGGCTTAACCTTCACGTTAAGCTCTAGCTCATGTGAGAGTGCGAGGCCAGAGAAGAGGCTTTCCAAAATCATTGTTATTTATTTATTCTTCTTCCAGGCTGAGGGAGTTAAGAGCTGCTGAAAGAGGGTCGTTTAATCTGCCTATGTTTGAGTTTTGGAGCAACTCTGAATTTTCACAACAGATAGTCAAGAGAGGACGGTGTGTGTGTGTGTGTGTGTGTGTGTGTGTGTGAGAGAGATGTAAACAAGGACTCAGGTTTAACAGATTTCAGCTAAAATCTTAAATATCTGCTTTTGTACATCCTGTCATCAACTTATTTTTTGTCTTGCTAACAAATGCAGACATTTTTACTAGATCAGTGTTAATGAGGAAAAATTACAAAAAATTAAGACAAAATGAGGTTTCACATTTGAACCAAAATTTTGGAACACCTTTGACTTCCATAGTATTTTTTTTCCTACTATGGAAATCAATGGTGACCCAAAACAGCCTGGTTACAAACTTTCTTCAAAATATCTTCCTTTGTGTTTGGCAGAACAAAGAAATTCATACAGATGTGGAACTACCTGAGGTTGAGTAAATGATGACAGAATTTTCATTTTTGGGTTTCAGTTGACTAGTATATTAAATCAATTTTTAATTACAAAGCAATAAATGTTATTGCCTGAAACTGCAACTTTTGCATGCCGTTTGCCACTTCAGTTGAGGAATGGCCCTTCTCTTTTATTGAGGCTGAAGAGTTTCAGGAGAAACATCTGAGGCAAAGTTAATGAGTCAGCCTCCGCAACCTGTTAGCAATAAAATGTTCCTCTGGGCAAACAACAGCCTCCTAATAAAGAAGTGCACTAAAGGGTCAAGTGGACTGGGCAAAACACAGGGATAGTGGACAGAGGAAGTGTTGAACTGTTTTCATTGGCTCCGTCCTACAGGGGTTTGGTCAAGGTCTCCTCGCTTTAGCACATTTTCCACGACGAGAGGCCAAACAGAGTCCAAGCTGAGAGGCAGGCAGGAGGCTGGATATTGTTGCTAATAATGCTAATTAGCATTGATTGCTGTCTTTACTGTCTACAGGGCTTTACTGCTTCCAACTAGAGCTTAGCCTCTTCTGTGTGCTTAGCCTGACAAAACAAGTTGGCAATGATAAATCGAGTTTCCCCTCATCTCTGTGCAGACCACCCTTCACTGGCCACGGCTCCCTTTGTGCTTTTTACATTTTCTCTTTTCCGGCCAAACACACTGCAGCTCTTTTTTCTGTTGTTGAGATAAGTCTACACACTCATATAAAGAATTGCTTGGCAGAAACACATTCTGATTGCTAACATTTCATTTTTTTGTGGCCCGAACCATTCAAATTCTATAATAAATGACTGAGAATTAATTAAGATTTTGATTGATTGATTGATCGATTAAAAAAAAAATAGTTTTTGATGTAATAATCCTAATTTACATAGAAAGAAGGCATGTTTTTGTGAATGGAATGACAATGACTTCATTTAAATATTAATTAAGTATTTAGTTTGTTAGTGCATAAGACACAGGTTTTTAAAGTATCACATGCAAAATTTGTGACACTCTTCACCCTTTAGTGGATTCTTTATATCATTATTGACTTTAGTTTTTAGTGTAAATGATACCAAAACTATCACTGGTTTAAACACAATGGGCCAAGTTTCAATATGTGTGTGAAACATCTGAGCACATTAACAATTAAAGTTTAGGCTTTTATTCATACATAAACACTGATCAGTGTGAATACACAGAGCTCATCAGATTATGTATGTCAAGAATGGAAGTGATGAGACAGGCATTAGTAAATGATGACAATTTTCTGGGCAAACTAACCCTTGAAATGTAGCTTTCTTGTGGCTTCAGAGGACTTGGGATGCAATGTAGAAGAAGTTGCATGGACTACTTATTTGTGTTTTTCTGACTTTTTTGAAGTGGATAGCCCAGTTCTCTGCCTGCTTTAATTATTTTCCAAGCTTTTGAAAGAAAGGTTGAGCAAACGATGACGCAATTGTCATTTTTGGGTGACCTCTTCCTTTCTGGAGTGAATGCAGGTGAGCAGCTGCTCACTGTATTGTTTCGGTGTCATCTGATATCAGCGTAAGTGATGTTTCTTGAAATTCAGGATCAAGCGGAAAGCGGATACCAGTCCGTCAAAGGTGCAACAGCGTCTTGTTTAACCAACATCTTAGCAGTCTATGCAGAAGGTATGGGCCGCATTGTTATGCAACAGTTTAGCGCTGATGAATAGAAGGCCTCGGGAAAGACCGGCGAACCCAGACCCTGGAGGGCTGGAAATAATGGAGGGTTAATCCCGAAAGCAGTCCCTCCAAAGCCTGCCTCCCAGACCCAGCATGTCTCCCATTCAGTTTTAAACACTGAGGACCTACCAGAGTTGAGACAGGGGAAAAAGGGCCTTCCAGTTTTGTAGAGCTGGGAGGGATGCACTTTCTGATGGGAGCGTTAATCTTCCGGGCCCTCATCTCCAGGGGCCAAGCTAGCCCCCCTTCTTAAATATACCCCTCTAAACGAGGCATCTTGCCAATGAGGGTGACATCATCAGCTGGCATAGCAAAACTGGGAAAGCAGTGTAATGAGGTTGATATGGACACAACAGAGGGTGCACAAATGAATGTGTGTTGCCTGAATAAACAGAGTGTGTCAGCGAGTGTAATAAGGGTTTATGCGGCACGAATCACGTACGCTCGTTTCCCACTTCTAAAATTAGGGGCTTGTTTTCTGCTATTTGTTGTGTTTATTGTCCAATCATGCGGCGGTATGGCACAGAACGCACCGATTCACATTCCTAGAGGACTGAAAAGAATCTCAACAGGCCCAACGTGAAAAACGTGCATGCATTTGAAATACAATCTGACAATAATATACAATAATGAGATAACTGAGAGTGAACAAATAAACAAATAAAATTATATTAATAACATTTACCTAACTACGGTAATGAGACAACGAAGAGTGTAAACAACACCTTTAAATAAATAAATATTATTAATTTAAAAATTTAAAAGGTAATGAGATAAATGAGAGTGAAAGATACCATGTAAATAAATAATTAAATAAGTAAATATATTTAAATTAAGAAACAATAATATCTAAAATAATAATATTAATATAACAGTAACGCTTTACAATAAGGTTCATTAGTTAATGTTAACTAATATTATGTAACAATACATTTATTACGAATGTTAAAATTAATTAATAAAAGTGCAACTGTTCATAAGTTCGTAAGTTCATATTCAAGTCTCATCATTAATATTAGCATGCAGGTAAAACTTTGCATTTTAATAATGTATTAATAAATGTCTAAATTAATTAATAACTCAGATTAATAAATGCTTTACAAATATTTTCATCGTTTGTTCAACTAAAAGAGTGTCACCAATATAAATAAATAATTGAAAAATGCATGATAGTACCTTCAAAATAACTTACAAATCTGTGAAAACTTGACATTGGTCTGTTCAGTGAGTGTTTTCTGATTTGGAGTCTGTAGGACAATGTCTATGCAAATGACTGTCTCTACATGATCACCCTCCACGGTCCTCTCCTGTCCCTGCTGTATACATCGCCTATTTAATCACGTCCCTTTGTGTGCCAGCCACGCTTTGTCAGAGACTTTAAAAGACTTGCTTTACGAGGTACTGGTCTTTGAATATTAACTGTGTGATCACTGTTGCCACACAAGAAGCGTTCTACAAACTTTCTGTAAAAAACAGGTGAGAGTCAGGCACCACTCGGCTCTTCTCACTGAGTGACTGAAGCCCCTGCTCAGTTA
Source organism: Enteromius mattozi (assembly GCA_032359235.1). Classification (NCBI taxonomy): domain Eukaryota; kingdom Metazoa; phylum Chordata; class Actinopteri; order Cypriniformes; family Cyprinidae; genus Enteromius; species Enteromius mattozi. The sequence continues at coordinate 2,471,700 of JAUMHE010000063.1, read as the reverse complement.
CACACAGACTCTTTAGTTTGCCCAGCGGTCCACAGCTAAACTTTTCAGCCCTCTTCAATGGACAATGAAAATCGTCCATTTCCCTTAACTTACGTTGATAGAGGCCTCAATGCCCAGACAATTTACATTTATTAAAGGAATAGTTCATTCAAAAAAGAAAATTCTGTCATAATTTACAACCTGAACTCTGGAAATGTTGAGACATTTTTTACATTTGAATAAAATAAAACTAAAAGAATTTCAAATAACAGTAGACACTATTTTATTCACAGTAGAACATAGATGACATAACAAATGTTTAAACTGAGATTTTTTTTTTACTTTTATCCACTAAATGAGCTCATTTCAAATTTGATGCTTGCTACAGGTCTCAAAACAGTTTGGACGGGGGCATATTTACCATGGTGTAGCATATTTTCAAAACAGTTTGAAGATGTCTGGGCATCGAGATTATGAGTTCCTGGAGTTTTGGTGTTGGAATTTTGTCCCATTCTTGCTTGAAATAGGTTTCCAGCTTCTGAAGAGTTTGTGCTCATCTTTGATGTATTTTTTATTTAATGTTCCAAATGTTCTCTATAAAAAGGCAGGCCGATTCAGCACCAGACTCTTCTACTATGAAGCCATGCTGTTGTAATAGCTGCCGTATGTGGTTTAGTATTGTCCTGCTGAAATACACAAGACCTTCTCTGAAATAGACATCATCTGGAGGGGAGCATATGTTACTTTAAAACCTTTATGTATCTTTCAGCATTCATAGGGCCTTCCAAAACATGCAAGCTGCCCATACCATATGCACTTATGCACCCCCATATCATCAGAGATGCTGGCTTATGAACTGAACGCTGATAACACGCTGGAAGATACTCCTCTTTAGCCCGGCGGACACGATTTCCAACAAGAATGTCAAATTTGGACTCGCCTGTCCATAGAACACTTTTCCACTTTGAAACAGTCCATTTTAAATGAGCCTTGGCCCACAGGACACAACACCACTTCTGGACCATCTTCACATATGGCTTATTTTTTGTCATAATAGAGCTTTAGTTGGTATCTGCAGATAGCACGGTGGATTGTGTTTACCGGCAGTGGTTTCTGGAAGTATTCCTGGGCCCATTTAGTAATGTCAATGACAGAAACATGGCGATGAGTGATGCAGTGTCGCCTGAGGGACCAAAGACCATGGGCCTCCAACAAAGGTGTTCTCCCAGTTGAATCATCAAATTTAAACATTTTTTATGTTGTCTATGTTCTGATGTGAATAAAATATTGGTTCGTGTGATTTGAACAATTTGAATTTGAAAAAAAATGATAAATCAATACTTTGCATTTGCTCTCAAAACTTTTGTTTTCTCACAAAACTATTGCGAACTAAAGTGTTGCGAGTGACCGCAAGGTTTCCTGAGGAAGTGCAAATGTTTTTGAGCAAATGCAAAAACATTAAAATAGAATTTGTTCTCCCCATCAGAATAGAGTGTGTGCTATCTATAAATCTGGTTCTTCATGTTTTAATGCGCTTAGATAAAGGTGCAATTAAATTGAGACCAGGTAATTGTGTACATGGGTGTGATCTAAAATCATGGTGTGGTACAAAGCCATGACTGAGCTGGGAACAAGGAGAATTTAACAGGTGTGTGTACAGCAATAATCGCTTTCATTACGTTAAAGAAATCCATCATGGAGTCGCAACAGTACTATTTCAAATAATGTGTGTCTGCACATGAATGATTAGTCTGAGTTGTTGCATCACACCCAAGCAGTGTGAAGACAAAAATATTGCCGCCTGTCAAAATTAATGTGCCTTTGTTTCAGCTGGCCTGCAATCATATTTTTACTTTTACTAACTGAGAGCGACAAAAACACACTTGTCTGGTGATACACTGATCAGGATTTCACAATGGGTCTGACGATTCACTTTTTTATGTGGGAAATGCGGCATACAATGCCTTCACAATGGAGAAGAGAAAAGGAACTCTCTCTTTATCAGCTTCCAATTCCTGGGCTTCAGGCCAAGAACAGCTTATTCAAACAGTAGTGCATAAAAAAGACGACAAATGGACTTGCTAGACTAACTTCAAATGCTCTGCTTATGTATAGCTCTGTGGTGATGGTTTTTTACTGATGGTCTGGTCTCTGTCTTGTGAATTTGTCTTTAAGTTTTCTCTTGAATGATGTTCTTCCAGCTCAGTGCATATCACCTGTATAATTGTAAGCCCATGTTCGCTGGTTCTTTGTCTCATTTTTGCATGAATGCTGCCTTTGGCTTCCTATAGGGCCACCTGGCTTCCATTAAAAGTCCAAGAGCCTCTGTCTGTGATCAAATGCAGGTGTGTCTAAGCATACAACTAGGCCATTTCACTCGTCTTCAAACACTCCCAAGCAAACACACCATGGATGCAGTCACCGTATTCGTAAAAGCTTCCAAAAATAATCAATGTCGTACCAGTTATTTTGCAACTTTGGCTTTTTATAGATCTTGCCATTTGCAGTTAGACAATACGCTCTAGTGTGTTTTTTGTTTTGTTTTGTTGTTGGGCCATTGGCAGAGAGGGGCAAAATGAAACGGGATACTTTTCAAGTAATGACACAGAGGACTGGTTTGTACAGTTATAGGCTCAGACAGCCGCCCCCGACCGTTCACACATCCCACACAATCTGATTGGATGACTTGCTATATGCAGTTTCCAGGAGTGAAGGTGCACCAGGGTTTTATCAGTACACCTAAATTGCACACTTTATTTGGACTCGCAATATTGTGGTTTGTTTCATTACGTGAAGACTGTTCTATAGTCGTTTTGTAATTCAGACTAGAGACAATAAAGCATTAGCCTGCTGTATGTAGCATGTCAACAATGAACTCAAAAGAGGAATCTTTTGCATTTATTAAAGTGTTTGTGTGAGGCACTTACTTGCAGGTAAATCTTATTTACTTGTGGAGATACTCCAAAACAAAACTTTCTTTTCACATTTTCATTTCAAACGTTTCAGTTCAGTAAGTTGTTTTTTCTTTTAGCAAGGATACATTACATTAATCAAAAGTTAAAGTCATTTATAATATTTCAGCATTACTATTTCAAATTCTATTCTTTTGTATTTTGTATTTTGTTTTATAGCAGCATGAAAAAAACTTATTGCAGTTTGTGGAAAAAAATATTAAGAAACAACTTTTTAACATTGATAATGCAATCAGTGTTTTTTGAGCATCATGTGGTTTCTGAAGAATGTGACACTTAAGACTGATGTAATGATGATGAAAATTCAGCTTTACCATCATGGGAGTAAATTTTATCACAGAAAACAGCTATTTTAAACATTGCTATTGCTATTTTTGCTGTATTTTTGATCAAATAAATGCATCCTGTGTGAGCATTACAAACCTTTTTTAAAATTAGTTACAAAAATTCTACAAAATCCTAAATCTTTGAACAATATGTTGTTGATATTTATTACCTTTGCACATTTTTACTGCACAATTGCAGTGACATTGTTTTAATGAGCGCTGATTTTGTTGCATGCCACCTCATCTATTATTGTAGCATATACAATGATTACAGAATAAACATCATGTAAAAATCTAACTGTGGTTGGTAACTTTACATATCAACTGAATAGTGGATTTTCCATCTAAGCAGGTGGCTCTTAAAATGCACCAATGTGGAGCAGACTTTTCTTTTCATATGGTGTTTGATTTATGATCCATCTTTTTATTTATGTAACCACCAATGTACTGTACATCAAAGCAAAACACTGCATGTGTATCATCCTGCTATCTTGGTAGCATTTTTTGAATTGAATTCTGAATAAAATGGGCTGAGATAAGAGCAACATTTCCAGATACAAAGATACTATTCTGGCGCAGCAGTTCCCCGGCAGTGCTGAGAGATATAGGGGCATAACCTCACGAAAGCCCGCTCTGATGAACTGTGCCTGTCAGCATGCTGTAAGCTAGAGTTGATCTGGGAGAAAAGCTGTAGATGAAGAGGTGATGGGACTCAACACTCGCTCTGCCACCTGATATCCTCTCATTTCCATGTTTCTCCTGATTTTGGGGATTCTGTTTTTCATTTCAGGTGCTGGTCAAAGCTCCGAAGCTCACTGTGCTGTTTCCCATGACCGGTTCTCAGCTCACTTCATCTTGGCTTCTCATCACCAGAACTGATCAAAGCCTTCTCCAGCACACAGGAAGATTGCAGCGACTGGCCTTACCTTGATAATGGAACTGACAAGAAGATCAGAGGCTGCCCATATGAATGTTCCCAGTGTGTGAGAACTGATCCTCAGTCAATTTTGCCTTTTGTGTCTCAGATGATGGTATTTTTAGCCAAGGATGAAGCTGACTTGAGATCAGTGCTGTTACACTGAATAACGATGGCTTCTGTTTCTCTCATAATGCTTTCAGGTCTCCTGGTGTGTTAACTGCTTATTCAAAAAGATGAGGATTACATTCAGTGATAATAGGAAAATTAGTCCTGTGATTATTTCTAATTTGTTAGCATGGAAGGATGCTTTGAGACAAATACCAGGGAGTATCATTACCATACATGTATCTATAAAATGTGTGTAGGGGAGAGCGGGGTGAGTTTTTACATATGGTAAAGAAAGCACACGACAGTAATGGGTCCAACTTAAATGTGCACATAAATTTTTCAGGATGTGGCGCATCCTTGGGAATAATCACTTTGAATATAAATTAAGCTGCTTTTAAAATATAGCTTTCCAAAAAAGTGGTATCTTGGCTCAATTTAGGGGTACATTGAGCCCAAGGAGAGGGTAAGTTGAGCCACATGGGGTTAAACTGTGCCATTGATTATGCTGAAGTAAAACTGAAGTAAAACTGAGTAGCTAAAGCCTCAAGCTATGTAAAAGGAAGAGAATTTCAATAAAAATGATTCTTAAAATCTATGTGGATTCAGGGTTGCCAGGTTTTCACAACAAAACTTGCCCAATCAATTGGTCCTAAAAAATTACCCCAAAAAATCTTCCCGATAAATTTCACGGCCTACATATTGAATTATTGGGCTTGCTTCAACCCACTTCAATCCGTGGCAATAGTGTTCAAAATCAAGTTCAAAACAAAGACAAAAATGTTTGGTCTAAAATTCATGAACTGTAATGAAGAATTACAGTAAAATAATACTTTATAACAAGGAGGGGTGAGCCACTGGCTCACATTACCCCAGGATATCTGGCTCAAATTAACCCACTCCCACCATTTCAACAAACTTTTGTGGTCCAGTAGTTTAGAGCTAACATCATGCTAACAGTATGGCCTCATACTATAACTTCTTATGAAGTACAAACACTGTGCTATTTTTTCACATTTGTCTGTAATTTTTCAGACACAAGAAGCGCAAAAAGCAACGTGCAAAAATAATAAAATAATAATAATAATAAAAATCACATTGAACAGCCAATGTAGAAATATAGGAAAAATGGAATAACTCATATATTTGTGGTAATATCACCAATTTTGTTTAAGGTTGTCTAGAAACAAGGGATGATTTAGCTTCCCTGCAGGCTCTGCTCACCCCATATATATATAGGCTACATTATATATTTATATACACCATATATATTTTAATTCATATAGTTTAATTTTAAGATTATAAAAAATATATATATAATCCTACTATGAAGAAGGCCAACTTCATGAATATTAATTAGGTCACGTTGAGGTTACTATAGGGAAGTATAACTTTTATATATAACGTTTAATAGCGTTTTTTTTCCCTTCTTTTTAATGTTTGTAATAATGTAGTAATTTTCACGATTTTGTAGGACTGTACACTACAAACCAGTGTGCACTTCTGCTAAATCAGTTAGACGAGCGGCACGTTACGTAATTAATATTAATGAGATAATGCGTTCCCGTAGTAGGATTGGTAAATTCCCCTGGGGGAAGCCCAATAAGCGCATCAGCTGCTGCGCATGCGCACGAACGAGAGCGTTGCGTAGAGAGCGCACCGAAAGTTTGGGAGTTTTCAGTGGACTGAGTGTATTAATGGGACGCCCGGCGTTCAGTGTGTGTTTGCCAATGTTTTATACCCATAGACACGCGTGAAAAATTCGCACAGTGGACGGGGAATTTATTTTATATCTTTTTTATTTAGTTGTAAATCGGATTACATGCGTAATGATACGAAGTAAAACGTAAGTACTGTTTTATTTGTGCTTCTCTCTTTCCGCTGCACCGCACAACAAACTGATCTCTCGGGACTGGATTGAAGCCCTGTATTTCACTGGCATTACCGAACAGTGTTTCCCATTGGATGTAACGTTAGTGTCTTTCCCATGTTTAATCGCATAGTTATTTCTTTTAAGGCAGGTAATTGCACTTATGTTGTTTCTGTTCTACTCGTTTCTACTGGATTATGTCTACTGGTTTATTTCTAGGCTATTTCAAAATAACAGTGTTTAATAAGCAAATATTGGTCGTACGACGAAGACGCTGACTGCAGAGACAAGTTTCCAAGACGTTCATGAAGTTACTCAAAGAGCTTTAATCGGTGTGTATTAAATTAAACTGTCTGTAAAGAAAAGATGACGCGAGACATAGTCGTTTTTATCAGATATCTGTGTTTTCTCCAAGTGTTTTGTGTAGCAAGGGTTGAAAGAGCGCGCTCAGGTGGCACTGAATAGAATTAAAGTGACGAGTTCGGTTTCTAGTGTCTGTAGAGTTAATGTGCATTCTTTTTCTGTTTATCTCACTTTATCAAGTTTCTGATAGACCGATACACATGGGCCAGGAGTGGGACTTTTTAAAGGGATCTGCGTTGTTAGATTTGCTTGGGCAGGTTCTTGAATAAACATCTGCCGACTACATTATCAATCTATGCTGGAAATGTTCTTCCTTCTTTCTCTCTCTCTCTCTCTCTTTTAAATATACATATGCGGAATACAGGTGAAAAAAGTGCACTTCCATGATGTACTTAAAGTGCTTTATTTTCACGCCCTGATTTTGAACTGTAGTACACTAGGACCCATCTTTCGGACACTAGCACAATCAAGTGTACTGCACAATTTTGATGTAGTGTAAAACGTATTTAGTTCATATTCATGATGGGCCAAAATGGCACAGTTAAGTACACTTTGATGATTTTAAGTTTATTTTAGGAAGTACTAAAGAATATTTAAGTATATTAGGAGCAATACAGTGCTGTTAAATGATTTAATCACAATTAATCACATCCAAAATAAAAGTTTTTGTTCACGTAATATATGTTTGTGTGCTGTGTATATAAATACACACACATGAAATATATTTATATATAATATAACTTATGAATATAAATAAATGCATGTAAATACATGTACTTTTAAAAAATATATTTATGTATAGGCCTATATGTATTTATATATGCATAAGAAATATACGCAGATCACACACATATATTATGTAAACAAAAACTTATTTTGGGTGCGATAAATCATTTGACAGCAGTAGTACAAAATTATTGCCTGAAAGTTGAAGTACCTAATGGAAGTGCACCTGTGCTCCTTCAATACTGTTTAAAAGCATCCCAAGAGGCAACTCGTTGATGGCTGAGAGAAGGAACAGGTTTTAATATCAGGCCAAAATTCCTATACTTTTATTGCTATTCTTCCATTTTGATTTTTATCATTTTAAAAGTGACTGTAGTATTTGGAAGTGCACGTACACATGGATTCCAGTTACGGCATGCTCATGTTTTTGGCAGCACAGCCTCGTATTTGCTCTGCCAGTAATCCAGTATCTGTGTCAGCTTCACTTTTCCCTTTTTCTCTCATTGTCCTGTGGCCTCATTCGCGTTCGTTAACTGGACCGGAGGAAGGAACATCATGTAGGGTGTGTAGATGCTAAGAGCACATGTGGCAGGAGTTTCTCTAAGGAGGAAGGAAGCACACAGGGATTGAGTGCTTCACGTGCTGGGAAATCTCAACACCTTGGACCCTTTTGAAAGTGTAACCTCAGGTTAAACTCTTCCCTGGCAGCAGCACAAGCACAGAGGGGAAGCACACACTCGTTACAGACACCCTCGTGTTAATTGGGCAACAAGGGCTGCCAGGTGCCTGACCCCATAGGCTCACTTTGGGTTGCCCCCTTGCTGTTAACAGCCTCGTTGTTTGCTGATCGGTGGATGAGGATGAACAGCATGATGTAATCTGGCCTTGCTATAGGCGTTGTGATCAGCTGGGCTTTTGTTGTTAAACTGAAAATTTAGTGTTGGATTTCTGACTTATTGCATTAAAACGAAATGATTTCTCAGCAGTTATTTTAGGTATGCCATATATGTATAAAGCATTAGTCAGAAGTTTGGAAAAGTGTTGCTTTTTTCCTGATAACTGATTATTTATTTATTTTTTTTCATTGATTAAAATTTTCAAAAGAGCAGCAATGTTTTTGTGACCTTATGAATGCCTTTACTGTCACTTCTGTTGAACTGATTATAAGAAATGTTTCTTGAGAACTAAATCGGCGTCTGAGAATGATTCCTAAAGCTTCATGTGACACTGAAGACTGGAGTAATGACGATTCATTATTATACTTGGTCATCACAGTAAAAATATATTTTTGAATATATTAAAATAGAGAACAGTTATTTTAATTTATAGCTATCATTTTAAATGATACACTATTTGTTGTAGTTTCACATCTAATCATAGATTAGTCACAAGCTTCTCTTGTCTAGTTACTCTTATATTTTTAGTGATTTTAATTCGTGTAAATGTTGTTTCAGTGTATCTATCTTGTCTTCCACTGCAGATATACATCGCAGCCGTGAGGAGAGTGGACAGCGTCTTTCTCTTCATATTTCACCAGTGGTATATCATTTGTCTGGAAACTAATTCTTCAACATTTCATGGAACAGACTTTGTCATCCAAGAACAAGAAGTGAGATTCATGGCCACCATCCCCATCCCTCCACCATCGATCCCTCCTCCTCCTCCTCCTCTTCCTCCTCCTCCTCCTCCACCTGTCTCAGCCAGTGCTCTGACCCAAGCTGACTCTGGCCGCAAACACCGGCTTCGCAACCTCAACTGGGAGCGGATCCCCAAAGAGCGTGTGGAGGGCCGTAAGAGTGTATGGAGCGGCTCTCCGGACGAGGACTGTGAGCTCTCCATTGACCTGAGCTCTCTGGATGAGCTCTTTGGGCAAAAAGAGGGTGACAGGCCAGACCGAACCAGCGGCTTCCGGCGCAGTGTACGGCGCTGTGGTTCTCCACAAGAGACGAGTGTGGACAAAGTAAGAGCAAGCATGTACAAAGTAAAAAAAACCATGTTGTTGGTTTAAGGTCATGACCGTCATGTATAACTTACACATATAACTTTGTATATGTTAACATCGTGTAACACAGGGTTAACACAGGTTTTTCTTCATGAACAGCAACAATGGAACAGATTAGAGTTATATAAAAGTTAAACATTTAATTTCACACGCATCTGGTTCAAAAGACTGGAAAAACAAGATCCTGTGACAAAGACCTCATTTGCATGTTCAGTTTGAAAAATATTTTCAGTAATTGTCTTTGCAATTTATTGTTGAAGGCAATGTTTTTTATGCAAACATTCCCTCTTTTTTAAATAAATGAATAAATTACATCATAATCATTTTTTTTTCAGTGTTTACAGCATGTTTAGTGATGACTTTTAAACAACTTACATTGTTTTATTTAAATTAAGCAGTCACTTTTGCAAACTTGTCTGAGTTTGTATGCTGATTACCTTAATTTGTGTTTGCAGGTTACACTGCTTGATGCAAAACGCAGCATGAATGTTGGGATATTTCTGCGGCAGTTGAAAATGTAAGTTTTGGTTTCATTTTTACTAGTTATGAACAGTATGTATTAGCCTTGAAAAGACTTGAAAAGACAATATTTGAACATTTATCTGCAAAAATTGAGCAAACACATGTACAATATTGGCCACTCTGCTCTATAGATTTCTCTAGCTGTTTTAGAAATGGGGGCAGTGATATTGTCCCATTTGTTACAAACAGGAAGTGAAGGTTTCCTAGAGAAAGCGTCTTAACACTTCAGACAGGCAGTAGCTGGAGGTCATGTTTATTTTTGAGCCATTGATTGCCCTCAGAAGATGCTGTCCTGTCAGAACAGCTGGGTTTGATGGTCACTGGACGTGGGCAAAGGTCACACCTGCTTTTTGGCCAAATGAGCCTTGATGAGAAATGCAACCTGATCTCTGCACTGGCTTTTTATTATTTGCAGTGAGATTAAATGTCAATTTTGATTCAGGTGTTTCCAATGAAATGTTGCAGAGTGAAAGCTGCTCATACAGGAAATCATGAGCCTTAAATCATTATTCATCCCTTTCAATTCAATTGTCTTTGTTTTATGCAAAACGGTTGTTTTTTTCATGTCAGCGCTTGCTTGAGTAAATATAAGGGTGCAGCAGTGCCCATTTGAGTTGAAAAGCCTTTTCATGGGACTGATATCTGTTAGAACATGTGGAGGAATTACAGAGAAGTGCTTATGCAGGCAAACACATTTCCCTGTGTATGTAAGCACACGCTTTTGAAGTGTATTTGTATGAATTATACTCAGCCATGGCCAAAGCAGGTCTTTGTTACCATAGACCCACTTACCTTTTTTCCTTTTGCACTTAATCAGGAAACCGCAGGAGCTTTCAGTACTTTATGACATGAACAATTAAGCCAGAAAAATAAAAAATATAAACCAGTGTGGTCTTGTTGAACCTATTTTGATATAAGCAAAAGAACCAGCTGTGGGTTTCACATGTCCTTTACTCTGGCCTGAGGAACCAAGTGAAAGTGGGCTGAGAAGTATCTGTGACCTCATTTTGGACAAAGGGACCAAATTCAAGACTCTGTCCAGATACTGGATTTCTGTAGCCGATTACCATCGAAAGTGTATTTTTCATTTATTTGGTAAAAGAAAAATCATTTAGAGTAATGCATTTAAAATGAAATGCAAGCATTGCACTGGAGAAGTGTTTTAAAGCACAGGATTTTACAAGTGTTACCATAGAAACAATACAAATGTTAATGTAATGCTAATGTGCTAAAAATCAGTCAATTACCTTTCTCTGTCCTTCTATAGTATTCGTTTTCACCCTATAGATACCAAAAAGAGTCTGTTTCCATAGAATAGGAAACTGGCCCTATAGACTTCCATTGTAATTCCATACATATGTACCAGGATTATTATTAACTAAAACCAATAAAACAAAAGCAATTTCTTTAAAGTAAAATAAATAAATAAATAAATGAAAGAAAAGGGGGAGAAATTTGCTTATTTTGTTACAGCTAGTTGCCAAAGTAGCATTTCTTATTTTGGTTTAGTTCAAAGTACTAACATTTTAATAACTAAAACACATTTTTACTGAGGGATAAAGTAATTTCTGTTTAAATAAAAAGATTGTATAAATCTAAAAGCATAATTCCTGATTCAGCTGGGCCAGAGATTTGTACTGTATATGGATGGACAGAGAAAATGCTGGAAGGTGATGTAATTGTCAGCGTTTGCTCTTCCCTCAGTGCTGCTAGGGAGATTGTGGAGGATGTGCAGCGAGGGGTCGGGGAGCGTTACGGAGCTGAGAAACTGGCAGAACTCTGCAAGCTGCTGCCTGATAATGAAGAGGTATTGTATGCTCTCTGACACGCCACGCTTCACAGAAACAGACACGTCTGTCCTTCCACGCTTCAGTCTGCTTCCTATTAAAAGCAATTAGACATGATGCTGCTTGTCTGAAAGCATCTGTTTACTCTGCATTATCTCCTATTACACTTTCTGATTATTAGAAATACAACACTTCAGAATAAAAAAACTCGCTGGGCTGATAAGGAGGGCGTTTGCTTTAAAACAGTGCTTTCCAAACTTGTCCTGGAGGACCCCCTGCCCAGCACGTTTTGTATGTCTCCCTCGTCTATTACACCTGATTCCACTCATCAGCTCCTTAGTAGAGACTGCAAGAACTAAATTAGGTGTGTCTGATTAGGGAGACATACAAAATGTGCAGGGCAAGGGGTCGTCCTGGGGTGCGTTTCCCAAAGGCATAGTTAGCCTACTATGGTCGCAAGTTCCGTCGTTACCAGCATAGTTCAACGATTCG
>JAUMHE010000063.1:2434348-2453817 GCA_032359235.1 Enteromius mattozi | reverse complement strand
CAATACAGCAGCATCTTGGAGATCTCTAATCAGTTTAATAGCAGAAGGTATATCTTCACGACATGCGTGTGACGTCACTAACAATGGCCCTATGTTGTTGAACTAATGTGGTTCAAACAACGGAGATGCGACCGTGTTCGGGAAACAGTCGTGTGTAGCTAGTTCATTTCCAAAACAATGCATCGTACTATGGTGGTTTATCAGCGAGTTACATCGTTGTTTGGGAAACGCACCCCAGGACAGGTTTGGGAAGCACTGCTTTAGAAATAATTTATTTTAAGAGAAAACTGAGGCATACTAAAAGCCATAGTATACTTCAAACTGCTGTCACACCTGTTAATTCTTTGATTTCACTTTAAGTAAATCTGGTCAAAGGGAAGTTTTGCTTTCTGTAAAACTTCACTCCAGCTGTTAGAGACTGTGAGCTGATGTGGAACTGTGAACTGGTCCGTGACTATTACGTAATTGAGGTGTGTGCTGCTCTCTGGCTCCACCGTCTTTGACATGAAAATATTTTCAGGTACTACAGCTTCTGCTAACATATCCATATTGCCGCACATTGCATGGAGTCCTGTGTCCCAGAATGTTGTGTGTTTTAGAGAAGTCTGGAGGAAGGTTAAAAATTATGACTAAAATTGGATTAGGTTATTTTTAATTTTATTTTTTTATCTAAATTTATAAGTGGATGTGTTGTCATGAAAGTATTGACATATATAGGGATGCTATACAAAAGTGTTGTGGTACCACAAAATAGTGTTCATTCATAATTCAGATATTCAATACATACTCAAATTAAACCACATTTACAGAAATGCATATATACTCAGGAAAAAAAAAACTTTTCAAGTTTCAACTTTTCTTAATTAATATAGCACATTTAAAACAGCCACAAGACTGACCAAAGTGCTTCACAGAAGGAGCAGCATCAGAGGAAAAAATAAATAAATAAAATAAAAACGGTCAAAATTAGAACACAAATAAAAAATACAATAGACAACAATATAAAACCTAATAGGCCAATGAGAATAGGTAGGTCTTCTCTCTCAATTTAACTGCTTTTATTTCCAGCGAAATTCTTATCATGTGTAAATGTTTGTTTAACGTAAGTTAAACCACTGAGACAAACTGAACAAGTTTCACAGCCACGTGACAAACAAAAAAATGAAATGATGAGTTCTTCCAAAGGAGAAATATTAAAGTTGCAATGACTTTTGTGTGTTCAGCAGCTGCTTGTTATTCCACTCTTCCATCACACACTAACACATCTGGGCACATGTGGTAACAACAATCTGGGACTCTGTCTCCTGTAGCACTGTCTTGGGCGTCTTATATTATTTGCATGGGCGTTTATTCAGTTCAATTTCAACTCATGTTTATTTGTATAGCTCTTTTCATAACATAAATCCTTGCAAAGCAGCTTTACAGAAAAGGAATGTTACATTATGTTGCATTACAATTAGGAGCAATTTATTAGAGATGACTACGTCAAAGTGGTGACCTTTTTTTTTGTTTTGTTTTTTCTTTACTCTGGCCATCTCCAAAAGTAGGATTAAACCATGTTCACCCTAGACTTTATTCATCTTTCTTCTGTTTTTTTTTTTTTCTTTTTTAGTAAAGAGGGCCCGATGATTAAGATCTTTCATTAACTCTTTCATTAATGTAATTTACTGTAAAGAAATGCCTCTTTCTATATTAAAGCATATAACTTGCAATACTCTTCTACGCATGTTTACATTTTGGTAAAAGGTTTGTCAAGTGACCTTTAGGTTTAAAGACATGCATGAAACAAACGCAGCTCAAAAGAGAAATAAGTGCAATAATTGAGAGCGTTTATAAAAACTTTATATAATTAAAACTGTAATTGGATTTTGATTAAGAAAATTAGTTAATTACAGTATTAATGAAATTAAAAATGAAAATGAACCTCAAATAGTGCTGTTATTGATTCGGTCCATGTCATTAAAATCTCACTCCAATCAGATGACCAAAGTTGACAAACTTGCTTCTAATCAGTGAATCTAATACTTTAGTATCGTGCTATTACCATAATACCAGTATACTGTGCAGCCTAGTGTACTCTGTGTAGTATTCATCAATCTGAGGGTGCAAAAAGATCTAAATATAGAGAAAATCACCTTTAAAGTCGTCTGAATGAAGTTATTAAGTTTCAAAAATTTAGCTTTGATATATTTACAGTTGGATATTTACAAAATATCTTTATGGAACATGATCTCTGATCTCTTTGGGCATAAAATAAAAATCTATAAATTTGACTCATGCAATTTTATTTTTGGCTATTGTTACAAATAAACCTGTTCTGCTTATGACTGCTTTTGTGCGCCAGGCTCACAAGTAAATCTACTTTGTATTTGTGCTCCTTTTTGTCCAGGAGGCCAGATTGAAAAAGTTCAGCGGTGACCGTAGTTTATTGGCAGAGCCGGATCTCTTCATTCTCTTGCTGGTAGAGTTACCCAGGTAAGAGTTCAGGACTATAACTGCTCCACGCCATAGTTTATTTCACTCCTCGCTCATTAATCAGCTCATCATCATCATCATCATCTCTAGCTTTCGCATGCGTCTGGATGTAATGATCCTCCAGCAGGAGTTTGACCCTGCGGTGACCTCTCTCTGTGCGGCGGCCAGATGTCTGCGGGAGGCGGCTCGAGGTAAAAACTTCCTCTCTCTTGATTAGTTTGGACCTGTTGCAGCTCTGTAATGAAGTTCACGTGTGAGCCACAAAGTACCCGAGATCTTGCACTCAGCCTTTTATGGAGTTCTGTTCTGGCGTTTGATGGTGTAAGTGGATCCTGATGGAGGGCTTCATTGATGTGGTTGATGCTCATGTGTTGTTTGTGCAGAGCTGCTGAGCTGCCCGGAGCTTCACTACATCCTGAGACTGGTGCTCAAGGCAGGAAACTACATGAACGCTGTAAGTGTTTATCTGACGCTTGTGCATCAGCACGTATCTCCTGGTATGAATTCAGTCTGAGGTCTCTTGTTCTCTCAGGGTGGTTATGCCGGGAATGCTGCTGGATTCAGGATTTCCTCTTTACTCAAACTGGCAGACACCAAAGCCAATAAGCCAGGCATGAACCTCCTCCATTTTGTCGCCATGGTAAGTGTCACGGGTAAACATGTATTAAGCCACTCTTTCATAGATAAACAAATAAAGTAAACAAAGCTGCTGGGGACATTATTGTGATAGAATGGAATCAGTAGGACAGAATTCTGGATCAAATTCATTGTGTGGTTTTTTTTTTTTCCTCTCACTTTCAGGAAGCTGTGAAGAAGGATAAAGACTTGCTGATGTTTCCCAGTCGCTTGAGTCACGTCAGTCCAGCTTCAAGGTCAGGAGACAAACAAGCTCTTAACACTGTAAAAATCCCCAAGCTCCCAATCCAATAGACTATCACTGGATTCATCTTGCATAACCTGTCAAGAACATGTCTGGGTCACTTTTCACTTCAAATTCTAAAGAGTATTTTACATTTAATAAAGAAGATCTAGAGAAATTTAGAAAATAAAGGTTTAAGGTTGTAATGGTTTAAGGTTTTCCCAATTTACCAAAATGTAAAAAAAGGTCACACCTTAGTTAAGGGTTCAATTAACAATTTATACTGACTAAGGCATCTGCCTCCCTTCTTGTTTGTTGCTTATTAATAGTTAGCAAGGTAGTTGTAAGTTTAGGTATGGGGTAGGTTTAAGGGACCTAAAATATGGTCATGCAGAATGAGGCATTAATTTATCCTTTATAAATTCCAAAAACAGCTAATATGCTAGTAATATGCTTGCTAAAAAAGAAACTAGTTATTAATAAGAATTGGGCCCTAAACTACACTGGTACCAAAAAAATTTTATTTTACATCAGATGTTTTTGTAGTTGTTCTGACTTTATTTTTATGGAGTGAAATATGAACGAGTTTTCACTCGGTTTTTTTTTTATTTATTTGCTGTTTTTATATATTTCACAAATATTGCACTTAGAACAACATGTTCCTCAGTGATTAATATTGGATAGAAAACGTAAATCACTGTTTTGTTTTGTTCTGGTCAGGTTGTCAGAAGAGTCTGTGGTGGAGGATCTTTCTCGACTACAAAGCAGAGTCGCTGAACTCCGAGTCAGAGCTCAGGCTGATGCTAAAATCGAGCAGAAGACCAGAAAATTTCTAGAGGTTCGTTCCCATCAATGTCCAGACGTTCAAGTGTCTGTTCAGCAACAAATTTAATAATTTCTTTGTTCAGGTTGCAGATGTGAGGCTCCAGGAAGCTCAGGATGAGTTGGAAAGCTTACAGAAGATCAGTAAGGCCCTCGTGGATTTCTTCTGTGAAGATGACAAGTCCTTCAAACTGGAGGAGGCCTGCCTTATCTTCCACTGCTTCTGCCATCGGTTCCAAAAAGCTGTGCAGGTGAGCCGGCTTGTGTTGAATCTCGTTGACTCAACTGTTTCTTTAAATTACAGCCAAATAAAATGTAAAAAAAAATGTAAAAAGCACTTGCCTGAAGCTAGAGCTGCAAAAATCTGAATCTGAAAATGTTATTACAGAGAGACAAAATTTAACTTGATATTTTTTCATGTAAATGTGATTCAGCGCAACCACCTAAGTGATGTTTAAGTGCTGTCAAACTGTTAATCGCATCCAAAATAAGTTTTTGTGTACATAATATATGTGTGTGTTCTGTTTACATTATGTATATGTAAATTCACACACATACAGTATATATGTGTACATGTATTTGCATACATATATTTACATCCATATAATTTATTATATATAAATATATTTAATATAAAAACTATATATTTTTTTAAATATACGTGCATGTGTGTGTGTGTGTGTATTTAAATATACATAATAAATATACACAGCACACAAACATATATTATGTAAACAAAAACCTTTATTTTGAATGGAATTAATCATTTGACAGCACTAAAAAGAACAGGAAAAAAATCTATTATGTTTGATTTTATGAATCCCAATAATATTGAAAGATGTAAAATGAAGCCATTTTTCATGTAATAAATGTAGACATTTTTCTTAATATCCAATAACTGTATGTGGTAATATACTTGCATGCGTTTTTCTTAATACATGGTAAATGCCCGGTGGCCTCCATGAACATTTTAACTGACATGAATCTGTGACTCATCAGTTCATTGAAATGGCAGGTTTAAACTGATCTATGAAAATAAAGTTCAGAATCTCAAACATGATTCATGATTTTTTTCCTATTTGCTTCAGGAGAACACCGAGAGGGAGTTACAGGAGCAGCGGCGTCTGGCGCGCGAGCGTGAGAATGTGGAGAAGCGTCGCTCTCTGGCTCTATGCACCGGACTGGAAGCGGAGCAGGAGTCTTCAGACCTGGAGCACGCTCTGCAGAGGAGCCTGAGCTACACAGGGAGCCGCCGCAGCCTGCGCAGACTCTCACAGTACTTCCTCCGCTCCGGAGAGAGAAACGTGAAGTCTCACAACCCACAGCACCAGCAGTCCAACCACTCAGACCTGCATGCTCTCAAACCTGAAGCCTTCAGCAGAGACTCAGAGCTCAGGCATTCGCTGCTGAAGAGCGACGCCGACACCGAGGAGACTAAAGGGGCAGATAAAGTCAAACAAGCTCAGCATTTAAGCACAGATTTGACGTGTGACCATGCAGTGGCTTCCCCAAATGCTATAAAAAGCCATTCTAGGTCGAATACGAGGACAGTCCCCAGTGACAACGCTTTTGTTGCTTCAGGAAAAACAGAAACGTCACTTCAGCAGGGGACAGTGAATGTCCTGCCGCTCACAGGAATATCCCCTAACAAAGTTTTGAAAGTTGAGAAACCGGTTCAAGATGCTTCTGAAAGGCTGACACAGATCGAAACCGATACCTCGAAGGATTCGAAGAATAACAAGTGCGTAAATGGCAACTCTCTAAAGGGAGTTACACCACAGAGAGAGACGTGGTCAAGTGCAACATCTCCTCCTGAAGAGTCCTGTAGCTCAGAAAGAGAGCATGTTTACCCGGCGATAGGAGAGATGCTGGAGTGTCGCACCCTAGTGAGGGCTCTACGCTCCTACGAGAGCCTCTCTCCAAGTGTGACGCGGCCCACCACCAATCACTGCTCCAAATGGAAGAAAGAGCAGGACGGCACAAGCTCGCCACTTACCAAGGATGATTCCCATCTGGTAAAGACGCCGACTCGAGGACCAACCAAAAGACTGCTGGTACAGCGAGGAGGGCCCTCCAACAGCAGCGGGATCCCGAGAGTGCGCACAAAGGCAGATCCGACTCCTGCCGATGGTGTAGGTGCTAGTCAGGTGTTACGGTCTTCCCCTACACGCCCCTCGTCCATTCGCACATCGCTAGCGACGCGCTTCGCTGGCGTCCAACATGAACTCAAGCGGAACAGCAATGCACGGCCGAAGGTTACCACCCCGTCCGATACGGGGAAGCAAAAGGCTAACACTACTGAGAAGCTGACCCAGGATAAAGACAAGTGTCAGGAGGCTTTTGTGAGGGGTTCGCCGCTTCGTGTTTCAAAGCGCCTAGCGCCCAACTCTGAATCCCAGTCTCCACAGAGCATGCACTCTCCCACTGCTGCTACGACTGCAAAGACCATCCGCACGGCCATCATAAGTGCAGCCAAAGCCAAGACCACCAAGACTCCCGGCACCAGAATCCCAAGCCCTAAAGTTCACAAACCTGCTCCCCAGCCCATGTGGAGATGATATCTGCTTTCTCGAACTCTGAGGAGGTGAAAGTTATCTATGCATGTCATAGCATGCGTAAGGAACTCAATTGATATGATTTTTCGCTGCTGGGTGTCAAGGTTTTTGTGTGAGCGGTCGACTCAAACTGCCAGTACATAAAGGAGCCATTCATTGGGTCGGTCCAGAATGGACTTTGTAATGCATCCGAGCAGAGTGCCTGCTACTTTCAGAGCCCTCCGCTGATTATTCAGGTCGCCTCTTGTTTCAGGACTTTGATGGAAACTGTCTCATCCAGCACTGTCTTTAGCTCTACCTCTGAACACTTGAGTGCTCTGTGCAGGTTACAGCGCACATCAGAAGGATTCCTACCAGGACCTTCTTTCAATTTGTGTTTTGTTTGTGATGTTAGAATGGAGCTGCCACAGTCAAACAGATCCCAGTTAATGATAAAGTGAACGCTCCTGTCATGTGGGATATTGATTTTTAACTTGCCCTTTGATTCAGGTTAAATTGACTGCTTACTTGAGTTACAGGTACAAAATAATGACGCAAAACTTCAGTTAAAGATCATGCATGTAATAATTTGAGATCCCAAAGCAAATGCGTTGAAGTAAATTGTGTGTCCATTTGTAAATGTTGGGTTCCTTCGACTCTGATGCACTTTACAGACGAAAGAGAGATTTAATGCTGGCAGAAACGGTCTTTGTGGTAATCTGCTGTACTTGTGTGTTTTGTTTATATGGAATGTTAAATTAACAGAATCAAAAACACAGCTGCCAGTTGTATTATTTGTATTTGTAAATAATGAGTATTTGAAATAAAAAATGTAATTTACTTTCAGTGTTTATTTATTCTTTAAATGTCATTTAACTTTAAATTAATGCTGGTTAATATAACAAAGGTTACGGCAGCAATCACAAATAAGGATGGATTTAAAAAAAATAAAAAATATCCCAGTACATGAGCTTCTTCAAAAGCTGATACTTAAGTAAGGATGCGGACTTTAAAGGTGCACTATGTTTCAGACTTCATGCAGACACCTGTGATTATGAATGCTGAATGTTGTTCATTATCAGTACTACTGTAGAAATACATCACTGACAAGCATGTGTCTAATGTAACAAAATACCAATGCAGTATTGTTACATCCGACCTACGCAGGTTTTGACTACATCTTTTAAGTACAACAAACAGCTGAGCCTTCCATCTTATGTGAGTGAATATTTGAAACAGATTTGTCTAAAGCATTATTAATCTCTTGAGTTATAAAATGAAGACATGTAGGGGAAAGTTACTTTTAAAGTAATGGATTGCAATATTGCATTACTCTATTATAAAGTAACTCAGTTACTTTCTTATGGAAAGGAATGCATTCATAAAGTGTTACTTTTTTGATACCTGATCTTGGCTTGCTTATTTTTAATAGCAAAAAAAAAAAAGTGCTTTACTTATTTGAAAATTAATTCAGATTTTCTAATAAATATAAAAGTAATGCATTATTTTACTAGTTACTTGCAAAAAGTAATCCCACTAGCTAACTAGCTTTACTTGTAATGTGTTACCCCTAACATTGTAGTCAGAGCTGGGTAGAAACTGATTGCACATAATCTGGATTTCATAATCAGATTCCAAAAATAATTTGATTAAATTATATTAGAATATACTCGTAATCATGCTACAGCTACCTTATGGATTACTGGATTTACATTTTGTCGTCTGATCCTCATTCAACTAATATATTTTTATTTAAAATAATTATACCCCAGAAATTCTTTTATAAATATTTTAATAATGAAGTATAACATTTGCATGTTCATTGTTCTCTGAAGTTGGATGGTCACATGACATGCAAGTAAAAAAAATATTTATATATATATATTTTATTCAATTTAAAATTATTTGTTTTAATTTAACATTTTTAATGATTTAATTAGCTTTTCGGTAAGCTCATAAACCCCCTGCAGTTCCCGGTTGGGAAACCTTGACATAATGTCTAATACACTTCAATGCACAGAATATATTTTCTTACTCTTTGTATTTATGTAAAAATGAGATGTGTCAAAAGTAATCTGATTATATGACCTAAAATGTGGAATGTAACCGATTGTGTTAATAACAAAAAATGTTATTTAATTTGGAATCAGTAACAAATTACAATTTGTAAGTAATCTGTAATAGGGCGGCTGCATTTTGGGTTCTTTTGGATAGCCTTTATTGTTCTCACTCTATGCCAAAATGATAAGGTCAGTGTGGTCAAATGAACCAGAAGGTCCTGAAACTTCCTCTTATTTTGCAGTCCTCATTAACAGCTCATTGTTTTGTGGCCCTCAGTTGCACTCAAAGGCCCCTGATCTCTCATCCCCTCTCTTGACACAGTCACTCCCAGCTTGTAAACGTTGCCATGGTGATGCTTCAAGCATGGTCAAGAATCCCAGCTGAACAGTGGGAGACGGGAGAGGGAAAGATGCTAGACTTGGGGTCTCAGTGGGAACGACCCTTTTATAGGACATAATGACGCCAGAGCTCTTGGGAAAGGCAATAAACCGCTGCTGTCTGTCTGTGTATTTATGTGCACACATATCATTCAGCGCATTGCTGGTTTGATCAATCTCTGTCAATGACATCATTATTCTGTGGGAAATGCAATGAAACGTCTGGAAAAGTCACAACAAGAATATAATAGGCCTGTATGGGGTGATAGAGCTCTCTCAACTCAAATACAATTTATTAATGATATAAAAGATTAGGCAAAGAACTACTCGGTGAAATATTTTATTAGTTTCACTTAAAAATGTAAAATGGCATCTCATGGTGACTGATAGCAGTCACATTACTGTGATTTCTGACATTTTTCAACACTCATCCACACATCCTAATCATTCATTCACTTAAAGCTGTTTTGACCTGCAAAAAAAGGTCAAGTTACAGGTTTCTGTGAACCGCATTTTCAAAGTGATCTGTCCTAGATGATCAAAAACACTCAAGATATTGTTGTGTACATTGCTAGAGTATTTTGTGTTGTTCAGTTGCTAGGGTGTTTTGGATGTTGGCTTAGTTTCTAGAGTTTTGATCATTTTGTTGTTTGGTAGAATCTATAGAAGTTACTCTTCGGTCTCACAGAAAAAGCTTAAGGTCTGAGCTGCTATAACTGAAATAAACCTAGTCTATTCTAAGATGCCAGGTCATGTCAGTGCCATTGATTTGTTTCAAGATGCGCAGCAGTAATGTATTTTCATGCTTATTAAAGATACATAAATGTCCTATTCCTGGCTTCATCTAAGCCAAGCCAGAAATTTTACTAAAAATACTTAAGTTTTAGAGGGCCTGGCTTTCTCAAGCAAATGCAGTATAATGAATGTATGCTAATATTCCTTATAACATTAAAATATACATTTAGCATGTAAAATATTTAGGTGAAAATGCTATTTAAATTTCAAGAATATAGCGACTCTTATAAAGTGAGCAGGGCTAAACGGTCCTGTACAGAAGTGGTTCTCAAACCTGTCCTGGAGACCCCCAACCACAGCATAATTTGTATGTCTCCCCCATTTAACACACCTGATTGAACTCATCAGCTCTTTATTAGAATCTGCAGGACTTGAACTGGGTGTGGCCTATGAGAGAGACATACAAAATATGTGGTTGCTGGGGGTCCCCACAGGTTCGAGAACCACTGCTGTACTGTGTTATTTGTAACCAGGTGTAAACATAGTAAACAGAGGCATAATGCACATTTTGAAATGTATAGTACATTTTGCATTTAATAAATTATATATATATTTTTTTTTTACTCATTTTCAAGTTCATGAGGGATTACTAATGCAGGGGCCAGGACTAAAAAACGTGTCTAAGTGCGAAGAAATATTTACACCTGAACTTATCATTAATGTTATATTAACGTAAATATAACGTATTTCAGCAACGGCCGACAATTTTCTTCTTATTGTCTTTTTTTATTGCGGATTGCCCGTTCGAACAGGAAAAAGCAACGAGCGGTTTGCGAATCGACTCGAATGAATCATTGAAAAGAATCAGTTCATAAGAGCGATTCGCTCCCGAATCAGACGTCACCATGTGATGTCACGCGCTCTCTTCTTCGACGGTATTTAGCAGCGCTATAAATACCGGCGCGCAAGGCAGCGTGCTCTCTCTCAGTTTTGCGATGTTTCTGTGGAAGGACATCAGAGCAGACAAAAATGAAAAGTTCAGGCTGCTGCAGGAAGGTAAAGTGTTACCAAAACAAGTTATTGTGTGCAGTTTGTTGAATTATATACGTTTTTCAAGCCGGGTTCCTAATAAAATCGCCTGTTTCGAAATGATGCTTGATACGAACTCATGCGCGAGTTTAAGCACGTGGCTTCTGGTTTTTCCTGTGAAATTGATACTTAATCTCTTCTAAAAGTCCCACTTCTCCGGTAAATCAGGAGTCTAAACGCCCGTACACACTACACAGCCGGCTTCGCGGACACTGGTAAGTTTACCGTGTTTAATGTGAGCTGGTCTCTTGTTCCAGGGGGCTGAGTGTGGTCTGCATGTCCTCCAGATGGAGACTCCTCCGCTGCTGCAGCTCTGATGTAAGTGTGGAGCTTCCCCCCGCCTCTGTTTTGAGACCCCAGCGGTAGTCAGCTGTGCAGGCCCGTCCATGCCTGAGCTAGTGTTACTCTGCTGGAAGAGAAAGCTGCTGCCGCTTGTGCTCCTCCAGGTTTGGCTGTTTTAGTGAATCCTGTTGTGTAGCACAGGGCAAGCTGTGCCTTCTGAGAGTGGTCTGTGCTCACAAAATGAGGCAGGCCTAGTCTGGGGGTAAACACTCAAATCAAATGGTATTTCTTGTAGTTTCAGGCGTGAGCCAGAGTTTCTAACTAGGACTGTTGTTACAGGTCACAGAGGATACTGTGATTCCAGTGGCCTGATGTGTTGAGAGGTGAGTACTTGAATTTCTCTCCTACTTGGTACTGGACAACTGATGCAACAGTTTATTTTTTTAGTTTTTTATTTTAGTAGGTTGTGAGTACTAGTGTTATGTTGGTTGATATTGGTCACATTGGTTTTTATTTTATTTTTATTTTTTTACAGTGTCAGGTTAATGTTTAAAGATCTGGGAAGTCCATCGAGATCATCCTGTTGTGGGTAAGCTTTTGCTTCAGTGTTGTGATCCAAGTTGATACCATCATAGCAGAACGGTTTCTCTGTGATGTCTTTTAAACTTGGAATAGCATACGCAGGGTTGGCACTGATTTTTGTTGTGATCATCTACAGAAATCTGACAAAGAAGCCTGCTACATTTGATTAACTGTTGAGTGTCCATCTGTGTTTGACACCGTTTCTTTTTTTGTAGGAAAGACGTGTGAAGATCTTCAGAAATCAAGTTCTGTTCCTACCCCCGTACTATGTAGAGTTAAGCACTTAAGAGACCAGTGCTCTGGTTTGAACAATTCTGAAGTGAATACTGAGATGTCTCCCTCCACTGTGACTTACAAATTAAAGGAATATTGGAGAGAATGGCTATGCATGTGTTCAATCATTGCTTTGTGTAGTTTGGTTTTTCACCTGTGTTTCTGGACTGTGTGAGGCTTTAAGACTACATGCACACAATATGCCTGGTCTTTGACTGGCTGGATTGTAATCCCTGAAAATGGATTGATCACTCATAAAATAGTTTTGACATTAAAATAAATATATATGTGTATATATAATCACTGAGTACAGTTTAAACTCTGCATTAACTGGGAAATGCTCATGAGGCTTCTTAACGCATTCAAGTTAAGGCTGCTTTGATCCACTTCAGCCTGGAGTAAACCGTACAGCTGTTTTGGTGCAAATGCATTTATACCACCTCTGAGCAACAAACTGTGAAGACTTCTAAATGCCACTTTAGAGCAGCAGTGTTCTGCAGAGATCAGGCTCTTTTGCTAACCTTGGAGGTTTGCTTTTAAGGCAGCTGTGAGTTGTAGGTGTTCTTTCTTCCAACTGAGTCTCTTGACACAACCTCATTTAACAGACTTGGGGAGGGGTTTTTTTTTTTAGTGTTAAAACATGTTTTAATTCACAAATGCACACCAAAAACCATTACCTGATCTCAAGATGTGTTTTAATCTAATGGGACAAGTTCTACTGTTAATCAATAGTGCAGGTACTAGTAGAAAGAAAACCCAAAAGACATTAAGTTTTATAGAACATCTACACCGAGCGTAAATCTCCACTTCAGTGCTTGTGCACACACCAAACTTTTTCTAATTCCTGGGATTTGTTCATTAGTGTGTGTGTGTCTCTCTCTCTCTCTCTCTATCTATATATATATATATATATATATATATAGAGAGAGAGAGAACAAATCCCTCTGTAAAACATTCAGGATATATCTGTGTGTATATATGTATAATCTGCTATTTTAAATCCTCCAGAAATTGTGAAAATAGTCTTTTTTTTTTTGTCTGGTCTAAGCATTTTCTAAATAATGGAGTGACAAAAATAAGATACCCAATATTCTCTTCTTAAAAGCTTTTGACTGTTAAAGAAAAATCAGAATTTTTGTACTAGAAACTTATTCTGCAAATTAGTGCATAATTAATCAGAGAATACAATTTGCATATTTAAACTTAACATTAAGGCGATATCTATTAGTGTTTTTTTTTTTTTACCTTATTCACCTGATGTGTCTCGTCTCAAAAGATTAAAAAAGCA
Source organism: Enteromius mattozi (assembly GCA_032359235.1). Classification (NCBI taxonomy): domain Eukaryota; kingdom Metazoa; phylum Chordata; class Actinopteri; order Cypriniformes; family Cyprinidae; genus Enteromius; species Enteromius mattozi. The sequence goes on along the minus strand of JAUMHE010000063.1, from coordinate 2,440,440 downwards.
AGCAAACAAACAAAAAAAAACCCTTGAGATTGTACTGGGTTCCTGATTGAGCTTTATGAGCGCCAGCGCCCTCCAACTTTCTTTAAATTAAATTTACATTTCATTCAGGAAATCGCAAAGAATTTCTTACACATTCAAAGACACGATACAAACGTTGATTCAAAGTATAGATTAAAATAGCATAAATCAATAACAACGCTCTGGCTCATAAAAAGACGGCCCCTGGAGTTTGGCCCTGGAGTCACGTGACGCGCTGCAGTAACGTGACTGTCTGGAGAAACGGGAAGTTCGTGCTTCTCTCTCTACAGCTGTTATAACTTTATTCTTTCAGCTGCGCTCGCCTCGCGCTCCGTCAGGAAACATTCATATCCAGACGTTAAAAGTGAGTCTGTGTCGGTGTCGGTGTTTTATCGTCCGGTAAGTTTGCAGTAGCTGATGTTTACTTTGGTGTTTTCTCTGCTCCTAACATTGTTTGATACATGTTCTGTAAACACACAATATCATGCCAGTTTCGACTCATGATCTAAATATTAATCTGAGCATGACGAATACCGGCCGCTTAATGCTTTTCGTGAGTGTTTATAGTGTCAGAGAAGCGAAAATGAAACTTTATTGTGTTCTACATTATCCAAGTTAACAGACAGTCAAAAGTATATTAGATGATATAATGTGCATGGAGGAATTTTAATAAATTTCCTCATTAAAACAGTCTGTATGTAGCGGAATTGCTGTAAAAAGAGGAACTGTTGCACAGATTTGGATTGTCCTGTATTTCAACATTCATTTAATTATCATGGGGCTTGATTAGTTCCGGCTTGTTTGACTTCTGCTGCTTCCAGCATCTAAAGATTTTAGTGATAACTATTTTATATCTGGTGCATTTATGTGTCCATGTGTTAGAAGTAATTAGCTGTCAAAACCTGTGATGGTGCATGTGATCAAAATGAGATCACATGCACTAGATGTCACAGATGCACCATGAGGTGTTCTTGAAGTACAAATAACCGTGCATTTATTTTTTGATAAGTGTGGCCCAAATGTAGTAATTGGGTATTTGACAAATATCAACTTTAACAGTCATGATCAAGATTATAGAAGCAAAATGATGGTGTATAAGTTACGTGCTGTAACAACGATTTCACAATAACCTTTAAGCCTTTTATATTCAATTAAATGCGATGTCATGGATTCATTTATTAAAAGCTCAGATATTCCAATCAGAAGGACGTCAGCATAACTACATGCCTAATAATTATACAAAAATGATGTATTATGTACTTTTTTTTAAACCTCGTGATTTTACAGTCACAGGTGCCATTATGAAACCTAAACAAATCCTCAGAGAGGAACACACACTCATGCTCATGCTTGCTGACTCAAAGCAGAAGAGGAAGTGCTATGTCTGTTCACATCAGGATTGTCCAAGTGTGTCCACATTTCCAGACACAGAAGAAGCCATTCTTGCTGTTTGATTGTGTTTCAGGTCATGGGCTCTCTGTTCCGCAGTGAAGAGGTCTGTCTGGTTCAGATCTTCCTCCAGTCAGGATCGGCTTACAACTGCGTCAGTGAACTGGGAGAGCTGGGGATAGTGGAGTTCAGAGATGTGAGAGAAACCCTTTTTTCTTTCTCCTTTGTTTACGTGTTTTATAAAGTGTCTTTACCTTATAGTGAATTGCCGATGTCAGAAAGATGACGTGTCTTTGTTTGAAATCCTAATCTCAGCTGAATCCAAATGTGAACGCGTTCCAGAGGAAGTTTGTGAACGAGGTGAGGAGATGTGAGGAACTGGAGAAAACCTTTGGTGAGTCTGTCGTTCCTTCTTTCTGATCACCTGGTTTCGTTATTTCACACATGAGTCATCAGTACATATTATTCCAAAGAAAAATAGAAAACATTCATTTAGATGTAACCGCTTCCTGCTTTGGAGCCAGCATTTTGTTTATTATTATTATTGTTATTTTTAAACGTTGCCAGCCACCGCCAGCATTTTTGAGGATTTTCACCTAAATTTGATGGCCTTCAGAATATTTTCTGCTATGCATATTTGAACATATTATATATCAAAATAAAGAACCAAGCCTCTGCTATCAAACAAAAAATACATTTTATTCTATCTTTGTGTGTTCATTTTATCAACATTTTGAACAAAAAACTGAGAGAAATGCATTTTTATCAAAGTACTGCATTTTCATGTAAAAGACATTCAGATATTATATTCTTTCACCTGTAAATAATTATATGAATAAATGAAATTGCGTTTCAGTTAACACACACAAACACATACATACATATTCATATTCATATCACGGGGTTATAGATCTATCCACAACATAACTAGAGATGTTTGTGTTTAACTTCATCATGATCAGATTAAAAATGGTCAAATCACGATCTACATGCATGATCTATATATATATATATATATATATATATATATATATATATGATCTATATATTTGATCTATATTGTCTCTGTTCCTTCCGTTTATGACGATCGTCTTTTTTTTTTTTTTTACTCTGTGAACCTGGGAAGTCCAGTAACTTCTCTTTGGCGGAGAAGCGTTGTAACCTTATTGACGAGATATCTCGTAAAGGGCGGGGAAAGAGTTAAACAACAGCCAAATATCTGTGTAGTTTGCTGCAATCTAAAAGTTGTGTGAGTAGGTAATGCAGTGTTTTACTGCTGATTACTGCTAAGACATTTTAAACATAACAAATAAAAAAAAATTAAATAAAATAAAAATTATTACAATTATTCGCAAGATTACTGTTTTACTGTATTTCTGAGCAAATATATGCAGCCTTGATAAGAATAAGAGGATTATTATAGGTCAGTTCAAGGTTTTTTATTCAGTAGAACTAGATTTAGTTTTTTTTATCCTGGTCATAAAATGCAAGCCAGGGGCTACAGGTTTTTGAAAATTAGAAAAGTATTTCATAGAACACCAAATTAATGACCATGTATCATGTTGAAGTGAAATGATCAGTCTGTTCAGGAAGCTGATTAACTTTTCTATGAACTGGTTGCATAAAAGCTTTAGACTAGTCTGAAAGGTTAGTCACAGAATTTTTTCTTTAAGACTGGTCATAATTTTTTTTAAATTAAAAAATAGATTAGTCTAAGCTGAATCCAAGAAATAAGACTGATTATCCTCTGGTGAACTGCTAGATGGTCAGACTAGTGCTTAAGTCACTGTCTTAACATAGAAGCTGAGCTTATGCAACTGGCCCCTGGTTCTTCTGGACATTGTGTTTATACATAATCATGCTATGACATCACGTACACACAATTACATTTTCAAAGCACTCGTTAATGATGTGACACATGGATGTCTAAAGCATATAAAGTGAATAAACCTGTCTACATTAGCTCACCTTTTTACATAAACAGTGCCGTTTTATGTTGGCTTGAAGGTTTTAACAGTGGTTTCTTTGTTCCAGTGCTTTTGGAGCAGGAGATTGTTCGCAGTCTCTCTCAGAAACTGCAGGCCCCCATCCCGACCCCTCCGGCCCCTCAGCCCAGAGAACTCCTCACCATCGAGGAGGAGAGCGAGCGCTTGGCCCGAGAGCTCAGGGAGGTGTGTAACTTTGTGTGTTGTTTCCATGCAAATGTGTTTTGTGAATTGGAAATTGGAAAAATAGGAAGCATCCTGTACCAGTGTCTAGTCACATTTCCATTGTGATTATTTCCCTGTTAATAAATGACACCAATGTGATGTATTAAGTATGGTGGAAGTTGTTTCCTATAATCTCTAATTCTGTCAGTTTGTGATTATTTTTGTGCAGGTGTCCAGGAACAGAGACAGTCTGCGGTCTCAGTACACTCAGCTGTGTCAGTACAGAGGGGTTTTAAAACAGACACATTCTCTCACAGCCTCACAGGTAGGAACTGCACTTAACTGCCACAATACCTCCCCTTCCTTCTTTTCCACGTAAGCATCAGTCTGGTTGATGTGTGCACGTGTTTATGTGTCACAGGCCCCGCTGGTGTCGTTTGAGCCGGCGCCTCTAGCAGAGAACCGGCAGGACGTCAGACTGAGCTTCGTGGCCGGCGTGGTTCACCCGTGGAAAGTGCCCGCCTTCGAGAGGCTGCTGTGGCGTGCTTGTCGTGGTTACATCATTGTGGACTTTCATGAGATGGAAGAAAAACTTGAACATCCTGATTCTGTGAGACCTAAAGCATTTATGAATATTATTAGATTCTTGTATAACCAGATGATGTTGTACATGTAAGAACCGTTACAATGTATAAGATTATCGCGGGGGTGGGAGTGGGTGCAGGACAGTATAGTTCATATATGAAGCTAAGGATAGCAAAATAAAGTAAACATAGTATTATACCCAAGAATTCTTTTATACAGTGCACTACCAATAAAATTTGGAACTAAAAATTATTCAGACACTTTGACTTGACCAGGTTTTGCTTCATTGTGTTCTCTTTAATTGCTAATGTGACCTTTTTACGCCAAAGACTGAATAAATTGCTTGGTAACTGGTTGATCTAAATTAGTATTATCTAATTGTGAACTTAAATTCAACAGCTGACAGCTATTCAACCGAATTCATTACATATCTTTCTATCAAAGATGAGTTTGTTCTGACCCAGTTCTTGTCATATTTTATCATCAACTGTGATATAATGTGAGAAATGTTGAAGGTGTCTGAATACATTTGGTTTGACTGTATGTCTGTTTTTGTTTTTTAAAGTTGGTGAGAGATTTTGGTTGTTTTCCCTCAGGGTGAGCAGGTGCAGTGGACCGTGTTTTTAATCTCGTTCTGGGGAGATCAGATCGGTCAGAAAGTGAAGAAGATCTGTGACTGGTAGGTGATCTGGATTTGGTGGTTTTGAAGGAAGATCAAGGGTCAGGGTTCCCACAGGCCTGAAAAACCTGGACATTTACCAAAGGAACATTTAAACAATGTGATTTCTATACTGAAAACCTAATGAATCCCAGAAAAATCATGAAAATTAATAATTTTTTTAAAAAGGTCATAGAAACTTCTTTTGATCTTCTCTCACAAACTATTCTCTGTAAAAAGATACTGAAAATTTGTTATCCATTCATCTGGAACCCAAAAGAAAACACTATTATCAGCTGATGGCATTTAGGCCAAGCACATCTTTAAATTGTTAACTCTTTCCTCGCCAGCGTTTTTTTTTTTTTTTTAAATGTTGCCAACCACCGCCAGTGGCTGAACATTATAAACCTTGTGGTAACCTGGTCCTGACGTGTTGTAGAAAATAAGGTATATTTGATGAGTAATTTCCCCCTTTTTTAACCATCTGTCAGTGACAAGACTTTTTTTTTTTTCAAATACTTAAAATTAATTCTTTTGCAAAAATTTTAATTATTACTAATTTAATTAAAATTTAATTTTTTTTTAGCTGTCAATTTAACATGTTAATTTAGTACAATAAATGCATTAAAATGTCAAACATTTACTAATGTCTTAGTCTTGTAAATTAATTCCATAAAGGTGGTATTCAAATTTTGGAGAATCTTTATGTAATATTTATGTTTTTGAGTTGGCACAGGTCTAACTGCTGTCTGTACAGTACATTGGACAAATCACACTTAACAAGATCAAGGTTCAATATATATATTGCAACCATTTAACCCTCAATCATACTTCAAGACAAATTTGATATTTATTACAAATATACAAATTACTTTTATATATATATTTCCCTTAATCTGAGCAGTTCGAGACATGGCTACTTTTCCTGAATACACAACATATAGAGGACTTGATTCAACAAAGTTAAGTGTTTGAAAAAAGCCTCCTAAATTTCTCCCATAGAACATGAATGGGAAATACTAAAATTCAAAGCATTTTTAATATGTCTAATAAATCCAACACAATACAGATACACACACATAAATGAAGGGCTATAAAACATGTCTCTGTGAACCTACTGGAATATTTTTTTTGAAGTAAAATAAATATTAAATGTAACATAAAATAAGCATATTTTACATAAAAATATGGTACTTTTAAATGTAAAAAAAAGCATAAATTGCTAATGTTAATTTATTGAAAATGGTGATTTGACCTTTATTAAAAAAAAAAAAAAAAAAAAAAAAAAAATA
>JAUMHE010000063.1:2397409-2412314 GCA_032359235.1 Enteromius mattozi | reverse complement strand
CTGCATCTTCCTCCAGACTCTGAACGGCAGGTTACTCAAGTAATGTGACACATGAATCAAAGCTCCTGAACTCATCTGAGGATCCGGATGTGATGAGATCTGGACTCTGAAGAACATTCAGGATCAGAACTGAAGAAGATCTGAGTTCAGATCCACCGCGAGAAGAAACACCAGCAGCTCAACTTACCTTTCCATCGTGATGTTAAAGTTCTGCAAAATAGAGGGTTTGAAAAACATTTAATATCATATAAGACTTTATTTAAGAGTTTATTTTCTCACTGTTAATGAGTGTACAATTGAAGAGTTTGGTCATTGGTTGGGTAATTGAAATGTTTTGAGTACAAACAGTGAAGCTAAATTCAGTTGTGCACCTTCAGAAAGCAGACGTCGCTGGCTTTCATCATCTCCTCCGTGTCTTTGATTGTGTGTGAAAGAGCTGAGATGTGTCTGTTCATCTCCTCCAGCTTCTCCTTCATCATCTGCTGCTTCTGCTCCTCTTCCTCTCTCAGTGCAGTGATTGTAGCTTCTTCTTCATCTCTGAGAAACTGATGAAGCTTCTCAAACTCCTCTTTAATCTGACGCTCGGTGTGCTCAGCTTGAGACTGAAATCACATCACATTCACTTCAGCTCTGCTTTAACACTCACTCCACTAATGTCCGTCATAAAATCTTTACTCCATGTCCTCACCTTGATGTGTTCAGCTGTTTTATCACACTCTGCTTTCATTTTTATTCATTGTATTCAGTTTCTTCTACAAGTAAAGGTGGAAATCTGTGAAACGTATGTGACTAAGAGTATATTTGGAAGTCTCACCTGTCTCTGCACACTAAACACACCGGCTGTTTGTCCTCCAGACAGAAGAGTTTGAGTTTCTCACCGTGTAAACTGCAGATCTCCTCAGATCCTGATGAGCTCCTCTCAATTTTCTCCTTTATCAGTGAATCACAAAAGTTTTTTAACGCTAGATTACGTGGAGGCTTATCTCTTAATGACCTTCTTCTGCAGACGGGACACTCCTGAGTTTTCTTGATTCTCCAGAACTGTTGAAGACACTCTTTACAAATACTGTGACTACACTCTTAAAAAAAAAAAAAGGTGCTTCACAATGCCATAGAAGAACCTTTTTGTCTAAATGGTTCCATAAAGAACCTTTAACATTTGAAGAACCTTTCTGTTTCACAAAAGGTTCTTCGTGGCAAAAGAAGGTTCTTCAGATTATAAAACAATACAAAAGATATGGTTCTTTAAAGAACCTTTGACTGAGTGGTTCTTTGTAGAACCAAAAATGGTTCCTCTATGGCATCGCTCTGAAGAGCCATTTGAAGCACCTTTATTTTTAAGAGTGTACAGGACAGAATCACAGGATTCTTGAAGATTTCGCAGCACACGACACAAGAAAGCTCTTCCATAGATTGTGAGCCTATTTACTCTTTTTTTCTGCAATGATCTACAATTTACTTTCAATTTCTGAACATTGGTTTGAAAAGTAAATAACAATTACAATCAAAAACTCAAACATATCCTGTTCAATACACTTCTCCAAAATCCTCATTTATAGTATCTTCCTCTGATCTCCAAAAAACAACAACTTCTGGTGTTTTATGGCGGTTTGTCAAACCAACTGAAAAAAAGGTGCATTACCGTCACCTACTGATCTATTCCGTTAATAAAAATATAGGCTTGTTCAAAAACACATCTGATTTAGAACTAATCTTTGCTTTTGAACAAATCTGGTGAGTCAATGATTCAATGAGCCGTTCATAAAAAGAGTTACTTGCTTCATAACTAAGTGAATCAGCCATTTGAACGAATTGATTGAATGGATGATTCAATGACAAAGACAGTGACTTACTGCCACCTACTGGCGGTTTTAGTTTAATTTTTTAGTTGTTTAACTAATTGACATTTCTAAATTTTAAAATAAGTTGTTAATAAACGTTATTATAGATTATGTTTTATAATTATATAGATCGTAAATGTCATTTAAAATTACCATTATAACTCTATGGGAAGGGAATTACAGATTTATAAATAACTATGTATTGTTTGGTGCAGCAGTTCTTCGACGGGGTTTATGGTAGAAAAGATCTGAGATGCAGCAGTATATATTGACTTTTATTTTGACAGTGCCGTGCCGTGTAATGGCAATAATGTAACCATGCAATTTTTTTTTATATAAAACATATTGATTATCTATAAAGGGTATAGACTCTGAAGCTGAATAAGGTCTTTAGTAATGGCATCAAAAATACTGTAAACACTTTAGCAGTTACAGGGATCTTATAATAAATAAAACAGTAATTAAAGAGATGTCCATTTTTTGAACAACTGTCTCACAAAGATAACATTAATATACTGTAAAAAAAAAAAAAAAAAAGACTTGTTTTACACATAAAATATTTGATCAGTTATATGGAGAAAAGTTCTGCTTAAAATGAGCACCCATCATAAAAAAACTGTTTATGAAAAGAAGACAGCATGATCGGTACATTATTTACATCAAAATTACACCTTAAAAAATAAATAATTAAATAAAAATATCAAAAACGAAGACAGAAATGATATTACACATTTTGGCTTTAGACTGCAGGAAGGTAAACCCTTCAGTTTGGGAGAATAATATTCTTTCTTTTAATGACAGATCTCTCTTTAAACCATGAATTTATTATTATTATTATTATTACTACTATTTTCTTAAAAATTGGATGCACATTATTTTGGTGTGAAGACATATGAAGTGTGTTTTGAGATGTGTTCATTTAAATCCAAATGAATTTGTCAAATTTGCTAAGTCTCAGAAAGATATTTTTGTGACTGTACATCAGAAGGCCTGCACTGAAAACAGTGGAACATGTTATAATGTACTGTCAGAAATATGAGACTGAAAGAAGAATTTTAATGGAAAAATTATGGAAAATAAAAATGTAGTTTATGTTGAGATATATTTTACAAAATAACTCGGGAAATGAATGTTATAATATTATTTTTCAGTTTCTTAAAATAATGAATTTGTGGGAGAGAGTGTAAAATAAATATTAAATGAGGGAAGAAAAAAAAAAATGAATAAAGAATGGGGAAGGGAGGTAATCATTTTGATCCACACTCCATACCAGTGGTGGCGGTAATACACCATTTTGTTGTTTGTCAACCGCCAGTAAAATACCAAGTAGAAGAAGAAGGCGGCCTGCATTGACTCGTAGCTCCTCTAGAGGCGCTGTGCTAAAGGAAGAACTACCGTAGAAGAAGAAGAGTGGGCGGCAGCGGGAAATATGAATAAGAGCTCTGTCTTCACATGAGTGAAATACATTTCCTTTTAATCTCCTGACTGTAAAAACAACATGGTTCAAGAATTTCATGTACTGAGATGTTTTTCCTGTCAAACATTTCAAGTACAGCAGGTAGCTGTTTCTCTTTTAGTTCAGAATTAAACCTATATTTGTGGTACCGTTAGCAGCTAACGCTAAATCGCGAAGGCTTGACAGAAATCATCCAGCCCTTCTGCCCCCTCGTATTCAGAGTGTCTAAATATTCGGGTTTGGATTGACAATATCGATTAATCTATTGAATTGATCATTTGTCTTATGCTTTTTTCAGTTGATAGAACAACATTTCAGTAAATGTTATTTGTATCACGTCATCTAATTAACGTTATAAGCATTTATTACTTTTTAAACTTTTAGGTGTTAATGTACCTAATATCCAAATGAATGTAGACTTGAATCAAATCGATTCTTTTTCTGCTTCAGGTGAAGAAGAGTAAGAAATGGACTTGTAAAGTGTGCGGCGAGAAGCAGTCATTGATGAAGGTAAAACTCAATGTCATGACCCCTCTTGTAATTTTGTTGCTAGATTTTTCAACCTTGAAGACCATGCTAGCAACTTTTTCTTCCAAAAGCTCCTAGCAACAAATTATGCAATTTTATTTTCTAAATTTATTTGTTAACTTTTGATAAGTAACTCAAATGATAAAAAGGAACATATAAAATAAAGATGTACTTGGGATTTTTGGTACACTGAAAGAAAATGATGTAGAAAAATGGAAAAGGTACTAGTAATTTTTCAGGACATTATACATTATTTGCTGTAACTATTACCTATTTGTAACCTATTTGACTTTTCCTAGAGTAGCCCACTAACTACTAATGCACTGCTTAAAACCATAACTGTTCAAAATGTGTAGTTTTACTTGTTTACTAGCTAATAAAAAAACTTATATTGTAATCACTCAAAAATGTGATGTTTTTAAAAACAGTTATTTACGTTTTAATATTATATTAAGCATTCGTATTTGTTGTGTGGGTACAAACACTCGCTATAAGGTCTGTCAGTCTGGTAATAACCTTTGTAACGCGTTACAAATCCCATCCTCACAGGGCGGGAAAAGGAATAGAATGCACAAATCACTGCCGGCCAAACAACATTACAAACTCAAGTCAAAATAAACAAAACAAACTCAGAAAATGAGACAAATCTTAACCATGGCAATCTGTCCCAAAAATATATCCTTTTCAATATTGGTTCCAAAATAACTTAAAATACAAGCCATAGCTGTTGTCACAGCAATATTCACTTCTGATCATTCTGGTCATTGAAGTTCTCACAAAAGTGTGAATAAAATATACAAATATACACACGTAAACCCATACACAGTATTCCCATCAGAGTGACATCACATAAAACGTATCCAAATCATTAATATATAACTGCAAATACACTTTATACCAGTTAGCAGCACAATAATCAAATTTGGCCGCTCTGGTTGCTGAGGTTCTCGGGGTGCACACCAAATCTATTGATACACATCTTTAAACCCATGCACAATTTTCTTGTTGTCACCCAGAAAAACTTTACAATTTACTCACTCTATCACCATTTCTGTGTGGCGTTCTCATTGCATTTCAATTTTCTGTGCAATTTGTCTAAATAACCCATCGTTCCTCCCCTCACCCTGCTTAACCAGAGCGCCCAATACTACATATTATTTTATGAACAAATCTAAATGAACATAAAATGCATTTTTTGCTGAGATTTGATGCATGTAATGATGCCATTGAGAAACTTTTAGCATCAAATCAACCTTCCAACCTTCAAAAATAGTTGGCAGCCCTAGTAGTCTCGGCTGTTTGGTGTGTTGTGTGCAGGAGTTTGGTCGAGGTGCTGCAGCTGACTGCAGAAGACATGTCCAGAAGCTGAACGCTCTGCGAGGACAGATGCTGGAGGTCAACAGTGATCAGCTGCTGACTCAGCAGTGAGTGCCACAGTCTCTATAAGTTACAAGAAGTTCTCAAACCTTGGCCCTAAAACGGGCAGCGTACCCGGGAGGATACAAACATTTGAGAAGCAGTGAAACCGTATTTCTTAGTTTCATTTTAAAAAGGTGTTTGTTGTGAATAGATGAGGTGACTTTGTTTCTGGGTCAAAGTCGTTAAGATGTCTGCATCAAAAGAAATGTAAAAAAGTGGTTATATGTCCATAAGAAAGCACATTAATTGAAAGTGAAATGTCCCTCATTTTAAGGTTTCAAATACATTTTTGGAGAATAAAATGTCAAAATTTGGTTGAAATAATGTTACATTGTCATTCATTGTAACACAATGTTTATGTAAAAATTCAAACAACATGCTTATTCTGAATTGTACATATTAAAATGTATATATATATATATATATATATATATATGTATATATGAGGATAATGGCGCATATTAAATTTTATTGTGTGTAAAAGTAGTGGAGAATTTTTACTGACACTGTGATAGTGGCAAATATAATAAGTGTAAAATGACAACTAATTAGTATTTGAGGTGAATTAGTCTTTTAATATGTTAGAAATGTTATTTTGTTGTAAATATGCCTGACAGAATTTTTACACTGAATGACAGTTTTCTGTAAATCAGGGGAAAATGTATGATATTTATTTTTTGCTTAGAAAATCAAAAACAAAATTGCAGCTAAATTAAACAGAAAACATTTCAGTTTTGGAGGGAAAAACAACAACAATTTAAAGCGGTATTACAGTTATTGTTTTTATACTTAAACCCTTTTTCATCTGCATTCTTTTAGCTCACAGGAAGCATTTAAACCTACATGGCTGCCTGTGGTGGGAAATCCATTAACCCTTTTACTAACAATGTTTTAAAGGGAACCAGATGAAAACGAAGATGTTTGTGAAAGTCTGGATCAAAATCCTAAATCAGAGGTAAAGCACCTATGTCCATTCAAACAGATAAACAGAGAAGTCACATGTAGATCAACCAAGAATCAATAAGTTCTGTCTTATAAGCACTCTCTCTTTGTTGCAGGAAGTGGCTCATGTCAGCCGCTGGAGTAAATACACTGATCAAACAGCTGAGGGTCCAAATGGACATGAAGACGAGGAAGAAGATGAGAATGTTTATACAGAAAGACACCGATTCAGAAGCCAAGGAACCAGGTACCACTCAACATTCATACAAAAATAGGCATTTAATCTGTTAATGAGGCAAAATACTATGGCTTTTAATTGATTTTAATTATTAATAAATAAATAACCGAAGAATCTTAGCACAAACGATTATGGAAAAGTTTTCTTGTATTTTCAGACTGCAAAAAATCTTGTGAACAACATGTGAACAAACTCTGATGTAAGATCATTTTACAGGAAAAGGAAGACAATATCTTCAGAGTCTTTTGGTGGCCGTGATGGTAACTGTGAGGATGAGGAGTCATGGACTGGATGTAAGAGACGGTCGTATCTGGTAAGCCCCACAAGACACTTTAACACATCTGCAACAGACTCAAGTGCTAAGATACTGTAAAATGCTGTTTAGAAACAATTTCAACACTAAACACATCTTGTATCTATCGCAGCCACTGCAGCATGACAGTAGGTTCAAATCATCATGGAGTAAAGGATCTGCTTCCAAATATTCCTCCTGTGGCAGGTCAGGTGATGTGGAGCCATGCTCTAGTACAAATCTCCCATCATCCCTTCAGGCTGTCTGTTACCTTACAGCCTCAGGAGAAAATGAACAGCAGTGCAACTCTTCACATAAGCCGCCAGCAGTTGAGGTAACCAAAAGTCTTCTCCTGCATAGCAAGCGTCCTCCTGTTTCTTCTCATCAGAAGTTTGGCAAATCAAAGATTGAGAATAAGGACTCTAAATGGGATAAATTCCTCACAGTTGTCCCTAATCAGCAGGACGAGGAAGAGTATGACTATGAAGCTCATGATTCCTCTAGTTACAGTGATAACACAGCAGTGGCTCGTTTCACAGAAGCTCTTACAGACATGGGTGTGGATTCTGAAAAATGCAGATATCCACTGGATGAAAAGACAGACAGTGGTGCTCTGAGGAGGCAGAAGTCTGTTGGTGATATTTGTGTGGATGGAAATTTATCCAGTCCAAACTGTCACAGCTCAAAACCAGACAGTTTTGAAAATGCTGTCTGTAAACAGCCTACACTAACCAAACTGCCATGTTCAGGCCTTTTTATAAACTCCCTGTTCTTTACTGATGAAGACTTTGATGACACATTTTGAGAATAAGTTGCATTCTATTCAAAAATTAAAGTTGTATGATGTTGTCATATCCTCTTCAATAAATAGAAAAATGCATTGGTAGTTAAACCATTCTCCACAGTTTTGCACATTTAATAAAATTCAGAAAAACTTATTTTTTGTCTTTGCATTTTATTGATAGAAGGACAGGAATATTAGAAGACCTACAGTGACATTTAACCTGATTCCATCTGTTTATTCAAACTAACAAAAATACCCCCAGGTTTCGGCTTCGCCTACAAACTATTCTTATGTTATATAAATGCAAATAGAAAAACCACACAAACGTAGACCTCTACTTTGTTATATGCATATACAAAGATAATGATCTTTATAACGAGGTGTAATGCTGATGACAGAAATGCTGAATATTTGGCATAAAAGTCCAATAATGAACTTAACTATGTGCCAGTCACGTGAGTGATATTGTTGATAGCATTTATGTACTCAATTTTTCGTTGAAAAAGTATGGAAAAACTTTGTTAATAGAAAATAGGCTAGAAATGTTTTAAAAATAATTTTTATGGCCCAGGTCTTCTTTATTCCTGCGCTGCTTCTCTACTTCTGTGGGCCAGGTTTGGAGTACTGAATGGTATCCAGTGCAGCTCCGATGTCGAAACTCTTGGTGTGGAGCAGTCTGGTCAACCATCCACCCTCATCGGTGAAGCCCATGGAGAGCATCTGAGAAAGAGACTCCACCAGCCTGGGGTCTGCATCTGAAAAAAGACGACATTAAGTCAGGCATCCTAAATTTAATATGAAGTGGACTGGAACTGGCCCAATGACGATGCACTGTACCTTGAGGAAGGTGTGGGTAGAGAGCTGCCTCGCGCAGACCAGTGGGACCCTTAGAGGTGCTTGTGCTGGAGTCGGTACTCAGCGGGGCTGGATGATCTGTCCCATCCTGCTCCATCTTGAGGGACTGCAGCTCTCCTGTGGAGGGGTCCACCTCTTTAGAGCTAAGATGAGTCCATTCCTCATCACTGCCTTGGTCTTTCTGACCCTAGGATTTAAGGAATGAATGTTACCCAAATGCAGCTTCTCTGCCTTTAATATGCAACTTCTGAACTTATGCCTTTCTTGGCTTTGGAAACTCGAGATGTCACCCTCCTGTATACTATCAGGTAGGGGTGTAGAATACATGGGGGCGTGTCCCCCACAATTTGAATAAAACAAATTTGTCCCCTGCACTTTTTCGAGCAAGTGGTGATGTAGATAAATATATCTAGATTTAAATTCACAGAGAAAAGGTCAAGAGCGCTAAACACTCTCATGCAGTGTATGTTTCATTCATACTCAAAGCTAGAGGGTGCTCTCACACAGAAAATCCCAAAATGTACTCATAAAAGTAATAACTTATGACATACAGGAAATCCAGAATATAGACAAAAGATATCCGGCTATCATTGTAGCTAAGCTGAATAAAAAATGTAAAGACAATACATGCACATGACTGTGACAGTATATGGTTTGTGTGTGTTTACACCTCCAGTTAATAAAGTATCTGAATAATGCAGTGCTAACTGACATGGCATTTATTACAGTGGTATATAGAAAACTATAAAATAAATATTTTGTTTTGTTCTGTGATAAAAAATGGTCAAAAAAAAAAAAAAAAGTGTAGTATATTACAAACCCTAAAACCGCAATTAGGAAAATTATTACAAATGCAATGAATAATGCAAATTATTGGTAGCTGTCCAGCAGTGTATTTGATTTCTTAGCCAATTAAAAGAAGGATATGAGAACAAAATAAAACCTCTTAGTTAGACACTTCTGAAATGATGGCTACACCCCTGCTATCAGGCACTGTTGAAGTGCTTGAATATTGATTTACCTTTGTTCCCTCACTGATGCTCTCTTCGGTGACCTGACTTCCAGGACCAGACCCTCTGGAGAGAAGCCCTATGGATCCACTCTCACTCCGAGCACTAGCTGGTCCACTGGAGGCAGGAGGAGTTGGTGTAACTTTGGTCCGCTTCCCCTCGTGCTCAACGTCGATGTCCACATCTATGCCTAGAAGCGAAGAAGCATTTTTATTTTGACGGGTTAGGTGACATGCCAAACAAAGAAATGTGTTAGAGCCCAAAATGTTTGGGAAAGACCAAAAGTATCAATAATAAACCCAAGAAGGGAACCTACCAAGGGGGCCCAACATGGCTGCTACTTCCTCTCCAATGTTCTTTAGGTACTCCATATTAGCCTTGGAGGAGTCAGTAGCACCTGTGGATAATAATACAGTTTCTGTCAGGGAGGTGTTGGTCTACAGCATTGGAACCAATTATTCTAATCTCAGATTTCATAAATATGTCAACCAAACCAAAGTGGTGTGCACAAAGGCACTACCCAATTCTTTAGTTGTTCACAAACTGACCAACAATCACATGTTTAACACAACTTTTTTTTCTGTTGCATTCCTCCTTCGCAGGCAGCATTCTTCAGCTTTCAGACACAGTCGTTGTTTTATATTAGACCATTTGATTAATGGCATCTCACCATTCTCTCTCATGTTTTCAGAAGCATCCTGGTTTTGTTGGACTCCAGATGGGCCTGGCTGAGTCTGGTTTTGGGCCTGGGCTTGAGCTTGTGCCTGAGCCTGGGTATTTGCCCACATGCAGTGTCTCATCTTACGCCAAAACTTTCCACGAGGAAACCACTGCACACAAAAGATGAACTTGAATCAGTATGTTCATTTGGAAACACAAATGTATTGCATATAGTACAGCACACACAGACAGACACAAAAGCAATAACACCGGCATTCACCTCAAACATGTTGGCCAAGGGGTGAAAGATGGGCAGGAGAGCATGCTCCTTGTGGAGGCCTTTGCTCTGGCAGGAGGAGCACAAGTCATAATCAGGGCAAACGGTGCACTTAAAACGTGTTCCAGCCACTGGCCCATCGCACCCATCACAGGTCACCCCTGGGTGCAGCATTGGAGGGTGATGAGGAGGGGGAGGCCCCATGTGAGGTCCTCCCGGGGGACCCATTGGAGGTGGACCCATAGGATTAGGGCCTGGGGGGCTAAAGTGAGGGCCTCCATGATGCAGGGGGAATGAGAACCCAGGGATCCCATGAGGTGAAGGATCACGTCTGTGCTCCTTTTTTTCTGAAAAGGGAAGAAATGTGAGAGTATTGCTGTTAATTGGAGGTGTTTGAGTGCACTGGAGACATTTGAAAGACTCAGGTGTGTAGTATCATCCAAGACCTCTTGTAAGAATCTGTTAACATTCTTTGAACGTATTGTCATTGTCTTACACTTTTCCCACCAAAAGAGCTTATAATACACGTAAGTGTCTATTACCAGGCAGATAGCAGAGAATACAGAATTTATAGTAGTCAAGGATTCAAATGCTAAGAATGAGCTAGAGAACCAATTAAAGAATGTCACAAGTAATTACAAAAACACTGAACATATTACTTAGGTTATACTATGGCAGGCTACTTTATATTAATGGATGAAAATATGTATGAAGTGCCTTGATCTTAAAAAATGTAATCTTTTTCTCCTTGTTGGTTTCATGCACTTCTGAAAACTGTATGCAGAAGTTCATTTAACAAAAATGTAAAGCCTATGATGTTGAGTGTAACCATAAATATAAAGGTAGGAAGTTTTGTGGAGTTACTCCATTTGGCTTGAACTAACCTAGGCCTTTCATAAAATGCTTATTATCTTTTTAAAATTAATACTGACTTTGACGTCTGCCCTGTGCAGCATGCCATAAAACACGGCGGAGCACAAGACACTTGCATGGCAAATGTTGTATAGCCAGATTACATACTTTTTGAATATTCAGAAGTGCTTCTTCAGAAGTAGCTAGTCACAGAGCATGTGATTTCAGACAGACCCTTTCAGAGTCTGTTGGGCTTTCTGTGAAACTTCCTGTTTATATTTTTCTTGCCAACAATGACAACAAAATGACTTCTGATTTGTGCAATCTGATTAGGTTTGAATTGTTTACAGTCTTCAAAACAATGACACTTCCTAGCCAGATGAATTTGAATTCAAAGACTGATGTTCTTCATAGAAGAAATACAGTACAGTTAGTGTCTTTATGAAATGAATTTTAATGTAATTTTGAGTTATCTTAACCATCTGAACCATGCCATTGAACCTTTTAAGGTGTGACAAGCCTGTGCCTTTACTCTTGCTGTCTCCAGTGGAGGGCAGCATATTTTTTACTGTCTAACAAGTTTTATCAAATATGAATTTGTTGGGTACTGTGACAAACTCATGCCAAGTGCCTCATTTCTTGAAATGAATAATGTAAGTGCTAGATGCATTAAAGAAACAGATGATGAATAATAATAAATGTTCTTGTTTAAGTAAATGTGGAGCAAATAACACACACAAAGATGTAAACAGATATAACAATAATAATAAAAAACTTGGTCTAGCTAATTAGGAGTATCTTTACAGGCTGTTACTTACGCTTGATGTAGACACGGAAGGTGTCATCCTTCACAAGAGCCAACCCCATCATTAGCTCATCGTCAGAGGAGAAAGCGATCATGTCACCATCGTCATCTAAAGTCCAGAGAAACAGCACGGCATTTCTGCTGGTTAATATCATTGTCCTTATATTAAGGCTGATTTATTGTACGTAGATTCTGCTGCTGTCCTTCCCTTCAAGGTAATTTAATAGCACAGTGCTCACGTAACTTTGTATTGAGGCGTATCAATTCGCAAAGTAGCAGTCTTGTCAATATTATATTTCATTTTAAAGAGGTTTATTTTCAAAAAAGTTGTATGTATAATGTCTCTTTTTTTTTTAATCTCATTTAAACTTCAGGTAGATAAGTTAACGTTACATTAAACAATAATGTATAGTATTAACTATAGGAAACGACAATTATTGTATATTTGCATGTGCGGCTATATAAAATAATACTACTAATAAAAGCTAGAATTAAAAGCTGACTTACCTTTATACGACAGTTGAAAGGGCGCAGTCCTGAGACCGACGAAAACATCGAGCACTTTTGTCTTCAAATACTCAAAACTTGTTGAGACACCCTGATCCACGGGAAAGCGGCGGATCTCCTTGTTGCAGTCGTCCTTACCGAGAAGGTAAGCTTTCACTGTCATCGACATCGTAGCGAAATATAGCGTCTCAGCTCGAACCTGTGGATGTGTTGCGCAGTAGAAAATGCGTTTCTTGAGCACGGGACTCTGCGCTGGCTGCGTGAGATTGCGTTTCCCACCTCAGCACACAGTTCCGTATATAAGCCGGAGCGTCATATGCAAATCCGCCAGTGCCTCAGCCAATAGCGGAGGCGAGAGCGTGATATGCAAATACAGCGGTGCATCAGCCAATAGCGGCGGCGAGCGCGTGTTGGCAGGAGGGGATATCCAGCGTCACTGCAGGACAGAGTTCATGTTGTCTCTGATCATGTGAGGCAGTGACCTGGCAATATATAAGGGGAAATTCCCTCTGAACTCACCCTCTGGATCACTGCCAAAGATTACAGCCTAAACGACAACAATAAACGTGTAATAATATTATGAACGTCACCGTAATTCTCTAATTTCTCAGTTTTAAAATGGTAGCTACATTTCTTGTTCTTCATTTCTAGATAAGGGGATGTGTCTCTGCTATACAACAATATAAACATTTTACAAGTTATTTTTTCCACATGCATTTATGTAAAAATGTATTTAAATATGTATTATTTAAATAACGCATGTATATTTAAACATGTATGCATTATTTTGATGGAATCTTTGCTTTACTACAGCGGAGTCAGTAGCTGTGAGCATGAATCAGGATATCTATTCTACAACCTCTACTAACCAGCGAAAGTGTGGTGTATTTCTTCTACAGCTGCTAGCTAAATAAAGTGCTGTGTCATCATGAATTAGGTTTAGCAGATGCCTATTTAACTTGGCTCCATAAAAAAACATATTTTGTAAACTATATTTATTGAACGAACTTTAAGGTTAAGAATTCATTAAATATTCTCCATCATCATTTCATAATCATGCATAAACACTTAAGAAATATATTTTGTATAGTTGTAAATATAGGCTACCACAATACTAGAAAAGTTAACTAATGAAGAGTTATGAGTATTTATAATAATAATTCACAGTTTTATTCATGTATTAATTGACATTTAATCCTACATAATAAAAAATATTATTCATTATTTTATTTAATATTTTACTATTACAACTACTACTAATAATAATAATAATTATTATTACTATTCAGACTTAATAATAAAATATAAATATTCTGTAAAATTTAAATATACTGTGTAATAAAATATGAATATACTGTGTCATCACGAATAAGATTCAGCAGTCGACCTTTTAATATTTGTTCTTTGAAAACCACATTAAGGAAACTACAGGCCTATATATATATATATTCACAGTTATTAAACTACTACTTTTATAATTAGATATAAATATTAATTAATATTTTATTTGACAAAAACTACTACTACCACCACTGTTATCTTTGGACTCTGGATCTATTAATATTAATCAATATAAGCTTCATTTCAGCCAGCATTTAACTTTGTTTTACATTTGACATTTCAGTTTTGGTGTAGCCATATGATGTCAGAGGTTCGTGACCCCACCCTTACCTACATTTTTCAGAACCTTCTCCACACAGTGACTCTTTATTCTAGAAGCTTCCCGAAGATTCAGAGATCGGAAAGAATGCAGTCATTCTGGAGGCGGGGGGCGTGGCTCTGTCAGCTGACTCTGACTCACGCGCGTCATGTGATTTTCTTTGTTTACAAGCAACATGTCTTCATCGATTAACACTGATGACGAGCACATATTCGCCCGAACAAACAGCCCAGAGGTTTTAACAGACCCTGTCAATTAAATGTTCTCTTATTACTTGTTATTATTCTCTTATTGTTGAAAGAACAATAGTAAAGATAAACGAATCAGGTCAGTTTCACTGGTAAACTATTAAATTTTAAACATTAAGATGTAATTAGCCTACATGTGTACTGTTTAAATTAAACTACAGTGTCTAATAATTCTTCATGATTTGGTTTGTGTCAGTTTTTTTATTTATTTATTTATTTTTACAGATAAGAGTTATGTGTGCTTTAACAGGGGCTAAAGAAGTACACTATGTCATTTCAAACACGATTAAACACCATCTGCTGTTAGGAATCACGCAATAGTTGCTAGATGGCGCCATTGTCTGACATGACAGCACAATATTGCTTATAGTGGTCCAAAAAATATAGACCAACACTAAAATGCATGCGAGATTTGTTGTAGAGATTAAACTTTGAAGTAGGCTGTTATGTGGTGTTTGGAGAGTTTAAAATAAACATAAACAGTTTAAAGTAAATGTAACTTAAATGATTTCAGCTGCAATGTGTTAATGG
>JAUMHE010000063.1:2385816-2397309 GCA_032359235.1 Enteromius mattozi | reverse complement strand
TTTGGAGAGTTTAAAATAAACATAAACAGTTTAAAGTAAATGTAACTTAAATGATTTCAGCTGCAATGTGTTAATGGTTAGTTCTTATACTGATTATATATTCCTGAGGCTCTATTTTATTTCATCAGATTGCTGCCACACTACACAACTCTTTGGAAATCCAAATCAATATTTCAAGTGCTGCAAAATGTTCTTGTTAATGTGTTTACTGCAAAAGAGGCACTTACAGCCTTAAATTCCTACAAGAATTGTTAGGCCCACAATGTATGTTTCTCGGAACAGACATTTTAGAAATATGCCTAGAGGTTCTTCAGAGAGTTTCACAAGTCTATCAGCAGCCTGATGTGCAAAAAAATAAGACAACCAATAATTAGCAGAAACTACTTTTTCGTTGTTAATATGCACAGTGCATATTGGCACAACACTCTGCAAAATTAAGTTGGCCACTCAAAGATGAACTGTTTGGCAGAACTTCAACAGCTAAAGCATTAGAAGAGATGAAACTGGGCAATCAGAGGCCTGATTCATCTCCAGAGCATTAGAGGAAACGATGACTGGCGGAAACATCACAGAGATGTGATTAATTATCTACTACAGGCATGAGTGCAGCATA
Organism: Enteromius mattozi; assembly: GCA_032359235.1. NCBI lineage: Eukaryota > Metazoa > Chordata > Actinopteri > Cypriniformes > Cyprinidae > Enteromius > Enteromius mattozi. The sequence continues at coordinate 2,396,696 of JAUMHE010000063.1, read as the reverse complement.
ACTGGATATTAACTAATCCTGTAATAAACATATTCATATCTGTCAATCACTCCCTTCAATAGATAGACTAATGATTATCTATCCATCCATCCAATGTGTATCCTAAACAGAAGGATTATTTCTCTGTATATGTACAACATGAACTCCTGTATATTTATCAGTTTTAGGGAAAGTTATTTTTAGAAGTAATGCATTACAATATTGCGTTACGTCATAAAAGGGAACTAATTGTGTTACTCTTTATGGAAAGTTCTGCATTATATTATTTTGTTTTACTTTTTGTCACCTGAGCTGACAAAAACCCAAAAGTTATATTTTTGGCAACTGTAAAGGCCCTTTCACACCAAAAGTGAAATGAATAAATCTCAGGGTGAATGAAGTGTCTCTGCACCTCACTCCTGACTCTTCTCATCGAGACAGGAGAGACGTCAGTGAATACAGTGCCCTTCACTAATTTTGGCACTCTTGATAAATATGAGCAAAGGCAAAAAACTTCTTTCTCTCATTGAAGTCAAACATTTGAAAGTGAGGAGAAAATCTCATAATGAAATGCATGAAATCCATTCATGTTGGCCACAGTTATTGCCATTGTCCTTTCCCCAAGATAACAGCTCTGAGTTTTCTCCTGCAACAATTAAGATGTTCCAATCAACTAAAGATGTTTCAAATCTGCCTGGAAGAGGACTTGTTTCTATATTATCATAATGCATGGCGAGGAGAAGAGTTTGAGCAGCCAAAGACTCTCCAGGATCACAGCTAGAGAATTGGAGAGATTAGTTTAGTCTTGGGGTCAGAAAACCTAATCAAATCAAATCAAATCAAACAGCCCCTACATCATCACATGTTGTTTGGGAGGATTTCAAGAATAATTATCCTAGTTCTTCCAAAAACAAACTACATACAAACAGCATATTCAGTTGTCGGACAATGACTGGAACTTTATATGGCACTGGCTTCTATGATCAGATGAAACTAAAAAAGCTATTTTTGGCAGCAAACCCACCAGGTTTATTACAAACAGGCATACAAGTACCCCATTACCACGGTTAAATATAGGCCACTGCGGGATCTTTAATGTTGTTGGCCTGTTGTTGTGTTTTGCTGGAGGTCCTGGACATCTCGTTCAGATGCTTCAAATCTTCTAATAGGCCATGGTTGGATCTTCCATTGGGACTATGATCCAAAACAAAGATCAAAATCAACACAACAATGAGTCACTGAGAACAAAATAAACCTTCTGCCATGGCCGTCCAGTACTCTATCCTGAACCCTATAGAAAACGAGTGAGGTGAACTGAAGAGAAGAAGCTGGGAATCTGAAGGATCTGGAGAGATTCTGCATGAAGCTAATCTCTTCCCAGGTGTTCTCCAAACTCTTCAGGCATTACACTCAGCTGTTATCTTACATTTACAGTACATTTAGTCATTTTGCAGATGCTTTTTTCCAAAGCGACTTACAAATGGGGAATACATAAAGCGATTCATCTTAAAGAGGCAAACGGACAGAGGAAGTGCTCATAATACCAGCCTCAGGCACTGTTCAAATAAGTACAAGCTGGAAAGGGAAAGGAATAAATAAAAAGAATGTTTTTTATTTTTATTATTATTTTTTTTATAATATAAGTTTAGGATCAAGTCAAGTAGTGTCAAAAGAGATGAGTTTTCAGTTGTTGTTTGAAGATTGACAGGGATCCAGCATTCAGGGGTGGGAAGATCATTCCACCAGCCAGGAACATGAACATCTTGAGAAAAGAAAAATTAATGGAGAAAAACAAATCTTGCATTTCCTGTTTGAAAAAGTAACTCAGATATCTTGTTGTAAATTTAAAAGTAATTACCTAAAGTGATTACCTAAGCATTGCTTGTAATGCACTACACCCACTTACAATGTTTACTAGTAAACCTTATAGCATGTTTACATTTAGCAGATGCTTTCCAGGATGACTTATAAAGAGGAACAAAAGCAGTTCCTCAAGGATCCAAAAATATAATGGCATATATAACATGGTATTGTTTAAAGGCTTATAGCTATAGTATAGTGATAGTGTTATTATTCATTAACTGCATTTAGGCTATAACCATTAGAAGTTCCTTCAATTTATTAAGATGCTTTGATCACCCAAATATTAAAATATATGTAAAATACCATGTATGATAAATATATTTCGTTTTAAAATATATTTCATTTAAACCTTTCAATGTAATGTAAATACATTTCCATTCTTTTTTTTCTTATTTCATATTTAGTATAATGTGTGTGTGTGTGTGTGTGTATTATATATATATAAAGAAAGAAAGAATTTAAAGAACAGGGGTCAAAGTTTGATCATGTTTGTTGAAGTGAATCATGGCACGATCAAAGGAGATCTCTGGGGAGTTGATGTTGCTCAAAAGGTCACAAAACTAAATGGTTTGAACTCCACAAATCCACAGTCGGACAGATTATGTACGAATGGAGGAAATTCAAGACCACTGTTACCCTTCCCAGGAGTGGTCCACCAACAAAGATCACTCCAAAAGCAAGATGTGTAATAGTCTGCAAGGTTGTAAAGAAACACAACCTTCTAAGCAACTAAAAAGCCTTTCTCACTAATGTTAAAGTTCATGAGTTCATCATCAGAAAAACACTGAACAACTAAGGTGTGAGTTGCAAGAAGAAACCCACTGCTCTCCAAAAAGAATTGCTGCCCATCTGTAGTTTGCGAATCATGTGGATAAGCCAGAGGACTATTGGAGATGTTTTGAGGACAGATGAGACCAAAACAGAACTTTTTGTTTTCAATGAAAAGCGTTACGTTTGGAAAAAAGGAGGGAAAAAACATTCCAGCATAAGAAACCTATGCCATCTGTGAAAAACGACGGAGGTGGTGGTATCATGGTTTGGGCTTGTTTTGCTGGATCGGTGCCACGATGACTTTCTAAATTATGAATTCTAAATTATACCAGCAAAACGGAGAATATCAGGACATGTCTCAAGAGAAAGTGGGCCATGCAGCAAGACAATGACCCCAAGCATACAAGCTGTTTTACTAAAGAATGGTTAAAGAAGAACAAAGCTGATGTTTTGGAATGGCAGAGTCAAAGTCTGGACCTTAATCTAATTGAAATTTTGTGAAAGGAGCTGAAGCAAGCAGTTTAAAAAATGAATCACAGAGTTGAAATGGTTCTGTACTGAGGAATGGGCTGAACGTTCTACAAGATGTTGTGCTGGACTGATCAGAAACTTCATCTGCAGTTAATGCTGAAAAACGAGGTTGAGTTGGAGCTGAACTTTGCAGGACAGCCAATCGCCTGGACCAGGATTGGGCACCCCTGTCCTAAATAATGTTTACAAATTAAATACATTTTACATTTACATTGAAAAATTATTTGAAATATAAATAAAAATGTAAATAATTTTTTGCCTATTGATTTATTATTATTTGTTTAAACTGAATCACTTATGGAAATGAAAGGGGTCAGTGTGAAGGGTAGTTAAAAGCTTATGATCTTAATCTTTTTTTCTGATTTAAGTTTGACTTTTTTGAGCTTTAGTCATTTTAACTAGGCCTATTATTGTAGCGTTACGGTAAAAAAAATTATACACAGAAAATGTTTGCAATAATAATAATAATAATAATGATTGACTTATTCTGCGCCCTTAAACATGGTGTTACAGCAAAGCACGTGATGATATAAAGATGAACCAGGCAGGACCTCGAACAATAAACAATGTATGCTTTATGGGATATTATATAAAACAAGTCTACTACAGCGTGCAACTGTAAAATAAAGAGCGTGTTTCTTTTTTGACCGCGCGGAGGAGCAGCTGCACCGCCTGCATGAGCCAGTACAACAAAACACCGCGAAACACACTCCTCTCTCTCTCTCTCTCTCTCTCTCACACACACACACACACACCCTCTCTCGTATATACGGCATCTGCTTGTACACAGTCTGTAGCATTCTCGCCTCCCTCTCCTCTCTCGTGCGCGCGCGCTGTCATTAACGCACGCCAGACGCGCTCGAGCTCACGGTTTGGTTCGGTTCGGTTCGGACATGATACCGGCGCGCACCCGGAGATGAGGCTCAGAAATGGCACCTTCCTAACAGTCTCACTATTCGGGTTATGTGGGCTCATATCGTTATCCTGGTACACAGCATTCAGCAATTCCAAAGGTAAGAGCCTGTGTTTACGCGTTCGCTCTCTGTCTGAACGGAACGCGTCATGCGTGGAGACCAAATGCTTCTCTTGCATTCTGTCATGCATTCAAATGCGGCACCGAAGCGCTGGAGCTGCAGATCACTGAACAGCTGTTCAATGCAACGCTGCTGCTGCTTGGTTTGTCTGCGTTTGTGCACCTTCTGTCTTCAACTGCTCCTCAAACTATCAAACAGGCCTGTTGATGTTTACTGAAATACTAAGGCAACACTATATAGTGCGTTAGGTTCCGTTTACAGGTAAATTTAGAAGAACATCTACCCAAATAACCATTTTCTGCTGAGATGCTGGTTTCGTTTGCGGTTTGATGTTGTTTTTACATATGCACTTTTCAAACAAGGAACCTAAACCCTCTTTTCTGATGCTATTTCTACCTTTTTTTGTTTGTTTTTCTAGCAAATGTTTGAAACGCAGTCATCACTTCCTCTGGGGTGCTTGAAGGCTCCAGGGAGGTTCTGGGCATGCTTGTTACAATCTTCTGATGTTGATCATGTTTCAGTGTAGTTGGTATGATGAAGCAGGATAGATTTAAATCTTGACATTTTCTTTCTTGCTCAGATGTGATGGGTCCTTCCTGCTGACATCTTAGTGATCGATATCTCATAAGGTTCTGTAGAAGGCCACGCATAACTTGTGGAAAGTATGTGACATTTGTGAACTATGAGAAATGGGTTTGATGTTTAACGCATTACCTAAAATTGCTCAGTTGGCCTTTTTTCATGTGAATCAGAATCAGAATGAGCTTTATTGCCAGGTATGTTTACACATCAGAGGAGTTTGTTTTAGTGACAGAGCTCTGCAGTGCAACAGAATGACAGTGACAAGACAAGACACAAATAATAAAAAGAATTATATACAAAAATACAATAAATAATATAGACATTTAAGTAAGAACAGGTGTGAAGTGTTTGTACATGTATGATGATTTGCTCCCAGTTTTAAATCCTAATTATATTAGTCTCTATATATGCCCACATTTGCTTGCAATCCATATCCATTAATTAAGCCTCATGGTTACACATGTGTGCACATAACACAATGAGCTTTTTTAATACGTGAGAGTGCAGACTTTATTAGAGCAGGTGTTGAAAAAAAGACTAATTTTTCTAGTTTCTCTCTCTATCACACCTTTTCATCTTTTCTCTTTCTCTCCTGACTCTTTAAGAGTAGTTGAGCTGGTCAGAAAGCAGATGTACTCTGGTTAATTGCTAGTGCTTTATCAATTGCAACGCAGCAAAAAAGTTCTATAGTTGTTTGTGATACAAACCTTTTATTTGCATTTGTTTCACTTTAACTTGCCCTGCCGTGTGTGTGTGGTTGTTTTTTTTTTTTTAATTTCCCAGCACTAGAGCATGTCTGTAACTTCCTGTGGTCTTGTCATTATGAACTTCTGCCTTTGCTCATTTAATGTGTAGATGCGAAGTATCTTATTCTGTTCCCACATGTTATTCAAGTTTAGAGTGTGTTTTAGTTGTTTCTTGTTATTTACTTCTGTGGAAACCCAGCTTGACCCACATGTTGTACTGTATGACATGCATCTGAAAATGAGATCGGTTTGATTGTACTGTGAGCATACTGTTTAAATGAGCCACCCTGGTTTGTGTGTGTGTGCATGTCTGATGTAGTCCATAACATGCTGGTCATATTTCTACCCTAAACTACTCAACTATCCTGAGTCTTTTTATTTATGAGTGGGCTCATCACAAATGGTGACCTCCTAAGGTTTTCAGTCAGAAAAAATATCAAATAAATTTAAAAAGCATAAATTACAAAAATATTTTATTTCTATGTAAAATATATTTTTCATGTTAATTTGCAAAGATGGAATAACTAAGACATTGTTTTAAGGGCAAGATGAATACAAATGTCATAAAGAAAATAATAGTAGTCCCCCCACCATCCCATTTGGCGTTTGTAGAACAGAACAGAACAGAACACTCACACGCACACATTTACAACAATTAAAACATTCACAACATTCATATAAAATATAATTTTCATTCATAATTCACAGTTGAACTATTATTATTGGTGCACCCACAACAGGGGCACATTTTGTTTTTTTTTTAAACAGAAGAGTTGTAAGTTTATTGTCAGGCAGCCAGTGTGTGGTGATGGATTGCTGGAGCTGGAGAATTAAAACACAAACATCTTGTACCTGTCCAGACATGCCTGTTCAACACATTCTGACACAGACAGATCAAGAGAAGCATAATTTACCCTTTATAATTACATGCTTTTGTAGTCGAAATCTTGTGAACTCGCCCCAGAGTTTTCTAAGGTTCACAAAAGGAGACCCAGAAATGAAATCATCATTTACTTGTTATTATAAAAGTGAACCATGAACATTCTTCTAAATAACACATTTTTTGTTCTGTCGAGAGAAGGCCGTACATGTTTGGAGTACATGAAGGAGAGTAAGCGATGAAAGAGTCTTGATTATTCGGTGAACTATCCCTTTAAGCCTGGAGTATTTAGGAAGAGGTTCAGAGTGACCGCAGTGCACACAGTATGAGATCTGTATGGTCAGTCCAGGTGAAAGCTCTTCCAGAGAGATGGAGAGAAAGCTCTCATTTATCTACATCCTGAAAGAGATAAAGATCTGGCTTGACCTCGTGATCCTTCCCATTTACTTCTTGTTCAGTCTCTTTTCTTTCTCTTGGTTGCTCACTAGAGGAGTGAAGCCCAGCAGGTATCACATTGCTTTTCATTCCAGCTTAAGCTGATGTGATATCTCAGTGATACTCCCCAGTTACCCAGAATCCTCCCAGCAGAGATGAGGCAAGGAATCTGAGCAACCTTGTATTGATTTAGTCTTTTGAGGAAAAAGCTGGACGAGTAACTAGAGACATTGTAGGTCTTGGAAGAATTAGCGTAATTTACCAGTTTGTCCAAGGCTTTAGTGGCTACTTAAATACTAGTTTCTCTGCCTATGTCTATGACTATGTCTCAAACTCTGATAAGAGATGCAGTTTTCAGTTTTATTGCTGTATTGGCCTTTTTTTTTTTTTGATTGAACTGAAACCATGTAGAGATACAGTGGTTATTGCAAAAGTAAACAAAAAAACGTCCTTTTGAATAAAACATTAAATATGTGATGAGACTAGGCATGCTAAATTTTGTAAGTTACAAAACAATTTCTGACAAACATGTAAGCACAACAGTACACACTCCTCAGCTGCTGACAAGCCTACATTAACAGCAACATCATACTGTATGCACTTTTTTACTACAGTAACACTGTTATGTACAGCTGGATCACATGTTAACAATGTCTAATTTGGTAGAAATTTGGTAATTTGGCATCTCGTTTGGTTTGTGTCTCTCCCACCTTCAGTATTTAAATAGGGCACAAAGATCACAGAATAGTATCCAAAGTGCCATGTGACAAAATTTAGGGTGGATAAATCAAAAGTAGAGCTGCTCAGTTGTTCAAATTGTGATATGGACAAGTGGCAATGAATTTTAGTGCAAATAGATGGTATTTAAATATGAAGTCTACATGTTGCGCACGTTTCTGCGTGAATGAATGTTTGATCTAGAACAGATACTGAAGCACTGGTGACGCTTGTGGTGTCTCCATATAAGAGATGGAATTTGGAAATAGTAAAACTGATTTCATAGGGCCCTAATTTCAACCAGCCATGTGTCACAGGAGTCATTATTTCAGTCGAGGCATAGGTTGTACACTTTATCACCTGAATTTATCAAGGCAAGTTTAGAGTGTTTAAGGAAATACCATTCAAGCAGGTGTTTCGTCTAATGTTAAGGTGGTCAATTTGTCTGTTTGTCTTAAGTGCATGTCAAAGCTTGTCTCAGCACAATTGTGTGCTGCCGTGAGTTTTCACTCGTGTTAATTTGTTATGTAATATTGTGTAATATCCTCTGGGTGCTGCTCTGTTGTTCATGTGCATCAGCCCAGCCAAAAAAGGCTGATCTTGACTGAGAGACAGTGTTTTGATGAATGCTATTTATACATTATTCATGGCCAGGATCTGTACTTCTGCCACTTATCAGCCTGTTTGCTGCGTTTCACGTTTGTTTATGGTCTATGGTTTCAACACGTCAACTAGTTACATCTGGATCATGATTTATTCTAGTGAAGCTTTTGTTAAAATATACAGCAAGTTATTTTTTTCCTTAGAAATAAAACTAAAAGCCATGACTGACTGATCTGAGATATTCCGATTCTCAAATGTTTAAGCTGCCTTGATTACACTGTAATTCATAGAATCAGACCTAAATTCATCCACTGCTCCGTACTTTCTTCAGACATAAAGAAGTACATTTTATAGCTCCCTATACAATATATTTTGACATGAATAAAACACACCATCGATTTGTATTTGAAAGGTTTATTATTTATTCTGATCACTCTGGTGCAATTGTTCACTTTAAAGGGTCAAAAGTGCATCCTGGACCCTGACATTTGACTAGTAAAACTGGAAAATATGTCATTTAGTAGATCCCCAAGTGTCGGAGGGGTACTTGTCAGCGTGACATCTGCTGTCATGCTACTGTTTAGAGGCAGAAAAGACTCTTCAGTCTCTGATATCCTGGTCTTTAGTTTAAAGAATTTACGAAGAGGCTGCAATTTTTGGTCATTGAAAAGTAAATTTGACATCACGTTGTGTCAATGACGTTTGTACACTGCCTCTGAAACTTTCCTCCATCATAAAAAAAATTCTGATCAGATTCAATTTTCTGCATTTCACATCCATAACTAGCATTTTGACAGGACAGGATGACAAATATGAAAAAATACCTGCAAAAATGTCAGGCTCAGAAGTACCCTAAGTCTTATTTATTTGTTCGTTTTTGCCTGTACTGTCATCTCTCAGAAAAATGAGGCCATAGCACAAACACAGGTCAAGTTAGGCATCAAAGTTTACTGCTGTCTTATTTTCACTGCGTACTGTTGCTTAGAGACTTTTGTCATAGTAGCGGCCCCAGATAGGGGCCCCAAGGACTTAAGACTCTATCCTATTGCCAGAGTAACGGTCTGCAAGAGCAGTTTGTTTAAAGGTCTGCTATCCTTGAAATAGTTACTTAGTACACTTTTAAAGTAATAGATAAACACAATAAGTGACCAATAAAGAAAAGATTATCTTGATTTTAGCAGGGAATGCTTTCTTGTCAAAGTTTATATTTTATGTTAAGTAAAGTGCTAAATTTGTTTCATTGTTATGGTGGGTGTTGCTTGTGATTAATCCAGATTTGCTGTGTGTGTGTATGTATGTATGTATGTATATGTGTGTGTGTGTATATATATGTATATATAATGTGTATATATAATGTGTGTGTGTGTGTGTATATATATATATATAATGTATATGTGTGTGTTCTGGTGTGAGTCTTGCACCTTTGGAAAGACTTGAATTATTTAGGGCTGGAGTGGCTCTAGACCACTTGAAACCCTCCCTCAATAGAGGTCTAGCTGAAAAGAGAGCCAGTGCTCAATCCAGCTGACTGAAGCCCATCTAAATATTTAATTCTTCCAAGGCCACAAATTCTGAAAAGCACTGATCAGTTTGCTATGAAGGCTAATCAAGATTCAGAATGTAGAACCTGACTACAGACAGAGCAACCTCTGGAATATAAAAGAAACAAATTGTCTGTATGTACTACTAGTGGTCTACTTTTTTGTCTCTTGTGCTTAAATGTAATAAAACAGTAACATTGTGGGGGTGTGTTTTAACGAGCCATTTTAGGGGGGTGTGGACAAGTCGTAACTTTTATAAAAAAATATCTCTTTGGTTCTGAAACTTTAATCTTTGCCACTTCAGAGATCTTATCTATGCACTAACAGCTTGTAACACTCCAAAGAGAAAGAAAAACTTGAAATCGTATTACCCCTTTAACACTAATTCTACACAATGTTTACTCAAAATTCACTAAAAAGAAACTGACATGTTTAAGCAAGCATGAACAAGTCAATGCTGGAAATTATAAAAATATCTAAATATTGACCAATTATAATTGGCAAGGTCAGTTTCTTTCTATGGTTTTCTCTAGGTCATTTGGATTACATAGAAATAATCAAATATATCTGGTTTCAATGACACCAATGTGATATCTAGATAACATAATAGGCTACATTGCATATGCTGTCATAAAGTATATATCATATACTGCTAATATATACAGCTGATTGATATATGTGTATATATATATATATATAACAATGTAGACTATAGATGGAGATGCTAAACAAAATTCTGTTGAAACTTGCATTAGTTATTGTAATGTGTTGAGACAAACCGCTTCTGATTAGTGTGTTATTTATATTATACATTTATTATGAAACAGCTCTGTGTAACAGTTTCATTTTGACCTGTTTCAGTCAAAGAGGGGTTTATCCACACTGTGTCACACAATCTGTGTGTTGTGACATCATGATGAGCCATGCAGGCATATGCACAGTGTGTGTGTGTGTGTATCAGGGGATGTGCCTGTAGGCAGGAACAGTCTTGTCTCTCTTAATTTAGCCCCGGTGATGCAGCTCATGTAGCCCTTTTCTTTCACTCATTATATGATGTGGCACTCTGCCAAAGGCTACATTATGCAAGCCACCCTCCCTCCTGACAGCACCCACTTGCAAATACACACACACACACACACACACACACACACAGTGAGACTGGATTGAGAACGCAGGTTAGCAGGTGGCATCATTTATA
>JAUMHE010000063.1:2351704-2371274 GCA_032359235.1 Enteromius mattozi | reverse complement strand
TTAATAAGAATATTTCATTCATTCAGATCTAGGATGTGTTATTTTAGTGTTCCCTTTATTTTTTTGAGCAGTGTGTAATAATTGCCTAAATGTCTTAGAGCACATGCTTGAAGTATTACATCAATCCAAATGAAGTCCAAACAGAAGAAAAACAAATACATATCAGAATAATAGTTGACCGGTCTAAAAGTAGAACTGAGAATGCCTTCAGTGTTTCAGCTTCAGAATCATGGGAAACAAATGCTAGAGAGGATTTTGTTGTGCTTTTAGTACAAGTGACCTTACAAAGTTATGGCATTTAATTCAGTCTAAGCAGATTAATTTGCCAGTTGACATGAGGTCAGAAGTGTCACAATCTGCCATCAGATATTTTTTAAGTGAGTATGGAGACAAATTCTGCAAAAGATGTTTTGATTAATTGTTGCAGTCATTAAATTGTATTACTGAATATGTCATTATATATCTATTAGAATTCTTTGTTTCTTTCAGTTAAAATAGAAAATACTTTTTCGTATGCATGAGTTACAGAGTAAGATTTAAGAGACGAAAGATAATTTTAGCAGAAAAATTTGAATGGAAACAATTACTTATTAACTTCACTTTTGATTATTATACACAATATTTTAAAAGTTGTTGGAGAGATAGCAGTGCCAACTGAAAGAGAATCAAGTATATTTGCTTTGATTTTAAAAATCATTTTCAGTTTGCATTTTGGCCCAGTGCTGTCCTGGATTTCACTTCTGACCAAAAAACAAAACAAAACAAAAAACTTTAGTGCATTACTACAGGTAACTGTTGGAGAACACTGCATTCTTTGAACATGACTTTGTAAAGAAATGCCAGCTGGTTAAAGGTTATTGAAAAGAGAAACACTTCTGCAATAATGGTATAAGGAGCACAACTTCTGTTATTTTTATTGTCAGAAATGTAAAGTTATACTTCAAGGGTTTTCATTTATAAATTATCTTCTTTCACACAAACTCTTTTGTTATCCTTGTCTGTCACTTTGTGTTTCTGGTTACTTTATTTCAACTGTACATGATTTACAAGCATCTGGATGTTAAGATTTGTTTAATTGTTTGAATAAAGCGGGTCGCTGCTGAGATTAATTGGCAAGTAGCTGCCAGATGGAGGACAGGAAACGGTATCACTTCAAGATCACGCAAACAAACACTCTCTCCTTTCTCTCTCACACACACACACACACACATACAGATACGTCTATCGGAATGATTAATCAAGGCTTGCACACTTGCCTCAACAGTCTACACCAGACCATGTTGTTTTGTCATGTTTTTTTAACGTTCTGTCGTATATACATCTGCTTGTGGCTGCTTTATAGAGCAAATGTTTATCCTGTCTTATCTGCCAATTCAGAAAATGCCACAAGGCAGAAATATGATATCAGACAACATTAATCTCACACATTGTGATGCTCACCTCTCGTTTGATAACCACTAAACCTCAGGACAATATTGAATTCGGTCATGACAGATAACCCGTTTCCCCACTTCTTATTTTGAAATGTGGTTAAGAGATTTCTTTTTGCTCTTTAGGAGCTAGGAAGTCTTACTGCACTATTGAGTTTGCTTCACAATAAAATATGAAAGAATTTTAAGTTCGGCTCGAATTAATGTAACTACTTGAATGTCCCTCTGAGGTGGTTTTTAGGTTGGACTTGTTCCCCGTGTATGTTTCCAAGCATGTCAGAGATGTTTTTTTTTTTTGTATTGTTAATTTTTGTATCTCTGTGCTTGTATTAGGACAGTATAAATTCACTCTAGTTATCATCAACTGGTCCTATAAGTTTAACATTTACACAAGAAGTGTACATGTAGCTAGCTCATATAGTATGTAACAGCTTTTTATAATAACTCCAAGCTCATTGGAAAAAAAAAACATGCCTATGATGACATTTCTGCAAATTTATGTTCTCCTAGCAAGTTTCACAAAACTTTCAAAGTGAAATGTCCAGTGAGTGGTGCAAAAGATGCATTTATTTTTATCCAAAACAGATGAATGTGAATCTGTCAGTGTTTGTTAATGCTTGATAATGTTTGAATATAAGGCATCAGCTATGCTAAACCTACTGATAATGTTAACAAATGCAAACATTTGGGATAAAAACACACCTGCAGAAGTGGCCATGCCATCTTTGAGATTTTGGACTGTATCAGGTGAGCTACAGAGCAAGTGTACTACAGTAGAAAACCACATATGCAGCTGATTATGTAATACAAACATCAAAATGTATTCGTTTACAGTTAATGAACTATGGTAAAAGTTTTTTTTGAGGTAATAGCATAGTTTAATGGAAGGAACCACACAATAATCTTTATTAATTGATAATCTGCCTCTGTAATCATAATTTGTGTGAACAGGAATATAAATTGTTGGTGAACTGCAATGAATTTTTAGTGTAGATAAGTAGGTACTGGGTTGTCCATATTCATGCTAAAGGAAGTCTTTTCTATTGTCAGTGTTTGTTCACAATATGAAGAAAGGCTCAGAGGCAATTGTGCTTCTTTTAATCTCGCTGAAAACTCATTGAGGCTGTATACATGCTCTGTATAATGTAGAAGATCTAGGATAATTAAACAGTAGTGCTTATGTGAAGACCTTAATTATACAGTAAGTTCACTGAATAAATTTTTTGTGTATACTCAATATATCTACCCACTAATTTGATCTGTGGCCTAATTTAGCCTACTGCTACTTAGCAACAATGGAAAATACAAGTAAATACAAATCACTCGTTCTTTGGGTAAATGGTTATACCATTTGAGTTCTAATATGACTATTGAGTAGCCTACATAAAATTTCATACAAAACTGGAATACAAAACTGATCTCCTGTCTTTAAAAGGCTTTGGTAACACTTTATTTCGATAGTCCACTTTAGACATTCTACTAACATTAAGTAACTTTGCAACTACATGTCAACTAGCAGTCGTTAGAGTATAAGTAGACTGTCTGCTTAATATCTTCTAACACTTTATTTTGATAGGTCCACAACATACTACATACTGACCAGTGTTGGGGGTAACGCATTACAAGTAACGCGAGTTACGTAATAATATTACTTTTTCCAAGTGACTAATGAAGTAACGCATTACTTTCTAATTTTAGAGTATTATAACTGAGTTACTTTTTCAAAAAAGTAGCCAGTTACTTTGATTTCTTATTTATTGACTGAGAGGTCTCCTGACACCATGTTGGGAGAAATCAGAAATATAGAGGCATTGTGCCCGTTGTGTGAATACAGTGTAGTTCTAGACTAAATGTGAATGTGCATTAATTCATCTCACTCTGAAAAAACAGATTTAGTATTCATCAAAATGAATTAAAATAAACTCAGAATAGGATGCAAACCTGCAAAAATTAAATTACACAAATGTATCTAATCCCATTTTATTAACTAATGTCTTTGCTGCTGACCTTTGATGATCCAGTTCAACCATACTTACAAGCAAAAATGACTTCAACAACTAACTATTTTGCTTTATTGTTTTTTTTATTGCTGAACAGTATTGAATTTTCTTCTCCCGTATTCTATTTTACAGATGTAAATTTACTTTTTCTTCAGCCAGAGGTTTATTCGTGACACTTTTTGGTGTGAAAGGGCTTTTACATTTGCTATAAATATAACTTCTTATATTAAAAACAAACACTCAATCTCTGCCCATCTTTAAAAAGTAACGCAAATGTAATGCATTACTTTTAAAAGTAATTTTCCCAACAATGATACTGACTATCAGAAACTTTACAAGTATCTTATTCTACTAACCCTAAACCTACCCTAACAGTTCACTCTGAGAGCTAGTAGACATGTAGTTGCAAATGAATGAGAATTAGTCGACATGTAGTTGACGTAGTTACAAAGTTACTTTGTATTAACTAGTTACTTATAGAATGTCTAAAGTGGACTATCAAAATAAAGTGTAATCAAGGCTTTTTTTTCTTTCTTGTTACTTGTGCTTGTTTTAAATAATCTGATTATTTTATTAAAATGATTAAATTAAATTAAATTATTATTCAAATTATTATTTTTTTTTTTTCTAAATTCTAAAAGTTTAGTTTAATTTTAAATTGGATTTTGAATCCCTCAAAGTGAACTCATTATCTGTGTGAACACGCACACATGCTGAGAACGCGTTTGGCTTGGACACATCCACCATCATAGCCGCAGAACTTTATCGAGCTAGTACGCTTAAGGTCATCCAGTGGGTCAAGTTTTCTCAGATCTGCCAATCTGACAAACTGCCAATCTGTTAAACTTTGACCTCATCTGGTTCAAGCACATCTCAGCATTTCATTCACTCTGTTAGGGCCTCTTTACCTTCCCATCCATCCATCATGTCTTTCTGTGTCTCTGCCAACCTTCATCGTTTACCTTTCTCTTTCCTATTTAACCCCTTCATCAATATTTCACACACGGCACAGCACTGTTCCGTTCCTTTTGTCTGCGTTCCAGAGTAAACCATAACTGTCTGAGTTTGTGTACATGGATTCTGCATTTAAAGCTTTTAACTCAAATAGATTTACGATCTAGGCCACATAAATATTTGTTCAAAGCTGAAGTTTGTAATGTCTGCACAAATAACGTAACTAGGACAGAATTGCAAAAGGATTTTCGGCCAGGTTTCCCAAACATTTCCCCTCCCATTTTCCATTGGTTAAACCAACAGATAGTCCCGCCCTTAAGCTCATGCAATTGATTGATCTGATGTTGGTTTTTCAGGATGCTCGGAAAAGCGTTACGTTTTGAAAGTGCCATAGAGACACTCTTTCTCGGAAATGGCTTTAAAAGTGACATGCTTTACCTTTCATTTTGAAACCCTTCATTTGAAACCTCCTAAATATGACATACAGTAGTGACCACTTCCTGTTTCCTGTGTCTAGCTCGGCTGAGTTAAGCTGGCCATTCTCCCATCACTCACCCAGACAGATTCAAGTGGTTAAGATGACCTCTGTCTGCAGACGTTGAGTTTTGATTGGTCCCTGCGTCTCAAATGGGCGTTTGGATTGGTCCCCAAGGGGTTTGCTGAATGCCGTCATTTGTTGTGGTTTTAAATTAACAGGTTTTATGTGTCATAACAGTGGCGTGTGATGTTGAAGTGGGGGAGTTTATGAATAATGCAAGGAAAGTAAACTCATATGACAAAAGTGAAGTGAATCAGATGATCCCGGTTTACTTGTGGACATGCATTTGGCACAGTTTCAGGTGTAAGCCAATAATTAATATATATTGAATAGTGATGCAAATATTGCGATATGCATTATATGGTGGGGCAGTCGGTAAAGCCCAAACCTGGTGTATATGATTTTTTTTTTTAGCAGGAATATATCCAGAAGAGTGTAGACGTGTTTCATTTAGTGTGAACTCTGTTTGTCTTTGTGTGAATATTGCTCTGAGGTCTTTTTGTTCTGCTGGAGATGGTGAGATATCACACCAGTGAACACTCTATGAGGTTTGGGTTATATCACATTTACACATTTGGTAAAACGTCTCTACAATTCAGAGAAACTTCAGAGCAGCAAAGTGGAACTTTCAAAATATGAACAGGCATAAAATAAACTTGCAAACTTACTGCATGGCGGTATATTTTATTTCATAGTTAATGTGTCAGTTTTTTCCATCAGGTGTATTATTCTTCATTAAACAGTTAAAATACTAAACATTAAAAATGCAAAACGGACGTATTGTCAAGAATATGTCATGAGACTAAACACAGGTCCATGCGTGCTTTAGTGGCTTTACTGAGATCTCTGTTCGGGATGAAACATGCATGTTTTGGACACTGAAGACCTGTTAAAAGTTTAAGAGCAGAATAGAGTCTCATTGAAAAGTCAAGACCTTCCCATCAGTCTGCCCAACCTATTACCGCCCACGTGTATACAGTAAGTGCTTAGTGCTTAGCTTAAATTTGTGTGCATTACAAATGACTTATTGTGTTCGGATTGTAGCGGAACATGATTCTGAGAAATGAACTATGTGGTCTTTTTCAAAAGTTTAGACTAATAAGTGTCTGAAAATGAGGTTTATTTGCTAAATGTGAAAGTTTTCTGTGTGTGTGTTGGTAATTACAGTTAATGTGTGTTGGCATGTGTTGGATGAGACAGCATCACTTATTAATGCTGCTGTTGTAATCAGATACCAGCAAGAGTGACACACAGTCTTTCTCTTTCTCACTCACTCACTCACACACACATACACAGTTAGCTTGTTTATTTAGTGCATGCAAAAAAAGAAATATGTGCACAAGATATTTAGAGCCTGAATGAGCTTATTTTAATTAGATTAAGCAACAGAAATAATATAATTCTTCAAAACCTGTGTTTTAGCATTTTATACCAAATGTGACAGCACTGTATAAAGCTAGCTTGTTTTTTTTCTTGACTTTGCTGGGTGCGCTTGTGTGTTTGTGCATTAGTGATATTGTGTGTCTTTGTAATCCCTCATAAATCATCTCCTTTACGTCGCTGCCCTTCCATCAGCCGTGTTTCTCACAATCCTGTCCATCTGTGCCCTAAATGCTCTGCTCGAGCCGGTGCAGAGTGGGCAAATAATGGCTAAACTAGCCATTTCATTTCTCAAACTGAGAGAAAGACCATCAAAAACCATAGGAAGTCCTCTGGAGGGGAGATACGGAAGAGGAGAATAAGTGAAAGAGTGCTTCTAATGGGTCCTGGTGTACCACTAACAACCCTCATCCTGACCCTAAAACCTAAAGAGATTAGCTGGCATAGCTGCCATAAACCAGAATTATTGGATCACTTGCATCTGCATATAATGTTGTTTTGCCCTGGCTAATGCCTGTCCATTAGGCTAAAAGAAGCCGTTACACTGCTGGAAATGGATCTCTCATTCATATGGCTACAGAACCTCAATACTCAGGTTAGTGTGCTCTGTATTAATCTGTGATTCTGATGAAAGAGCCTGTTGCGCAGAGGACTGCATATACACACTGCAACAGATGACGTCAGGCCAAAAGTGTGAGTGATCCATGAACCTGGAGAAGTGAAAATGACACAGAGAAAGAAGCAAGATTATAATAGTTAGAACTAAAACTACACACACACACACACACACAAATCATTTATTTGTATTTTATTTACCTGAAATAAAATACAACATAAAAAACCTTTGAACTTATTTTATTTCAGATAGTTGCTAAAATTTCTCATTTAGTTTAACTTAAAAATGACAAAAACATGCAATAAAATAAAAAAGTGTAACTGAATTGAAAATGAAATTAGACAATTACAAAATTACAATTCCAAATTTTACTTAAAGTAGTTAAAAGCTATACTTTTTACAGTGATATTGTCACGATTGGTGCCCGTGGTGTAGTGTAGCCGAGCTTCACAGCAGGGCAGAGAGCAGAGGAGACAAGAAAACTTCGATGCAAGACTTTACTGAAGCCGGAACACAATAGAAAACAAAAGCTGTCGAGGCAGCGACTACAAACGAACAAAACGGAACCCACACGAGACGTTAACAAGGCATGCTCAAACTCAAAAACATGGGATTTAAATATACAAGAACTGATAAGCAAAAGTGAAGGCAGCTGGGAAAAACAGGTGAACGAAATGAACTAATCAGAACATAAAGACAGGAAGAACCAAATAAGGACAAGACAGGACTAAACCAAAAACACAAAGACAGGGGAGGACCAGAACTAGACAGACATGAACCACAACATGACAGATATTCTTGTATCATAAAGATACTATGATAAATTAATAAATTATATAGTATCTCAACATAACACTGGAAAAAATGCTTTTAAGTTGGTGTGACAGCACAGTTTCAGAAGCTTTTGTAATAACGAGCTCATCTAAAACATTTTGTTAGTAAAAATCTAGTTTAAAACACGTATCTTTTAAAAGTAAATGTAAGTATTCATGTTGGTTTCAAATGGTTTTGAGAAACTTCTGTCAAGCAAAATATTTTTTCTTACACCTTTTCTTGAGTTTCATGTTTTGTCTTACTTAAAAAAAGAAAAAAAAAGAAGAAGAAATGCATGCTAGTTTACACAAATAGCATGATTTATTAATTCTTAAATATTAAATCCATTTCCAGCTATTTTTAGCTGTACAAAACAGCTCGTTTTGCTGCTTTATATTGCAAACTAGTTTGTCTAACCATGTTATTTTAATGTATTTGTCAGCAAAGCTGACCACTGACTGTTTCCAGCGAGGCTGCCCATTGTTGTCCTGTGCTACCACACCAGCGAACTGACCATCGTTTCCTCTTGAGTGTTTCTCAGCAGAAAATAAAGCTTTCTTGTACCGCTGTTGAATCTGTCTGTTTGCATTTCATGACAGTATGTTCTTGATTATTAATGCACTACAAACAAGTGTGTTCCTAATCAAGATAATACATTAAAATAACATGGTCAGACAAACTACTGTAGTTTGCAGTATAAACAAGCTGTTTTGCACAGCTAAAAATAGCTGGAAACGGTTTTACTGTTTACTGCACTTTGTTATTTGTCGTGTTATTTTCCTAAAATGGCTGATTGAAAAATAAAGTGAATAAACTGCATGTCGGTTGCCCCACATGACTTCTTTGGTCGCACTACATGGCTGAGTTGTTTTTACGATGTATAAATGTATTTCTAAAATGCTTTACTAGGATATTTTTTACATTGTATTGTAAGCTAACTATAGCCTACTTTTTGAATGAGTAGCGTAGTTAAACTGCTTTAAACTGTGAGAAGCTTGTAGCTTGGCAAGCTAGAGGTTCAAAGTAGTGCCCTAAAATCTGGAGCTGTGTGTATTTCACCAAAGGGAGCGGCTCATGTTTGTTTGCTATAATCCTGTTATCAGTGGCATTCTGCTGAACTGTAATATAAAGGTTAGCTTCTGTGCGATCAAGAGAGACAGTTGGTCTAGTCAGAGTGCATTGTGGGAGTCCTCCCTAGACCAAATGAACCATCATGAACTGAGAGGTTTTGAGGTCACTTTATAGCAATTGTTCTGTTTTTCGCCTTTATGGTCAAAACTGCTTTTGTACACACTCCCCAGAGCTCATGTGCTCTATATAAAGATATTATTATGTGTACTTATGGATTGTATTTGTTATGTGCAGCTTCAGGATGTTTGGTCATTTATCATTTTAGTGTTTATCTTTATAATGTAAGGGTAATTTACCCCCGAGGAATATACAAACATAAGCAATAAAAGTGAAGGGAAGTCATATTCCCTCTTCCTCTGCTGATGAAGCAGAACGATAAGCTAAAAATCACAGGACAAGATAAATAAAGACTGTTTGGAAACTGCTGACAGAGAAAGAAAGCAGGAGAAATCTAAAGAGGATTATTACACGCATACAAATTGCTGTCCAATGGCTAAATTCAGATTTTACCTTGATTACTCCTGTTTTACTTTGTTTGTAACTTTGGAACTGTGACTCTTTTCTAAAACCCTGCCTAAACAGCAATTTAAGGCTGCTCCAAAAGGAAAAGTGAAATGATGCGATTCCAGAATGCATTGCTGAGCAAGCTGAGTGAAAAATCATTGATGGCGGTGACCGTGGAAAACAATTAATTAAAATGTTTTTGGTGCATGAAAAATGGGACTTTGAACATTATAAGTGGACTCTGGGTAAAGCAAATGCAAAATGTGGGATCCTTCTCAGCAGGTGGACTGTTTGTCTGCTTCTTGTCTGCTTTTTCAGATACTTAATTTGAGATCCAGCTATTTTCATTTGCACTCTCTGCTTGAAACATTTTCCCTGTCTCTTGTTATCAATTATTTTCCCGCAAGTGATTTTCTTTCCTTCACACACTCCCAGTTTCCCAGTGTCCTCCTCTGCTGTTGCATCTCAGTGTGTTGAGAACAGAAATAGCTGCCCTTGAGTCAAACATGTCCTGTTGCTTTCTGTTAACGTGACTTAGAGTTGTGAGCAATGACAAGCATCCATTATTGGATTTCTCCGGCCGCGTGGTTCAATTGTTTCAGGTTGTGGATATAAGGTGTTGACAGAACAGAATTCGTCAGATGTTCACATAGTTTAGCGACTGCTGATCTAAAACTAGCAACTGCAAACACTCAGTCACCATCAGCTTAAAAATACAAGCCATGCTTATAGTCACAATAATACAACAGATCTACTGTTCTCTTCTGTTCCTTCCGTATTGTGTGGTTTCCTCATTTGTAAGTCATTGTGACTAAAAGTGTCTGCTAAATGGATACATGCAAATGTTATTTAAATGGATATCTGATTTTTGAAATTGTAGGATGGGACAGGGTTTGGTGCTTATTAGTAGTTAGTAAGATAGTTAAGCCTTAACTGTATAAATATGTGTTGTATTGAAAAACACTTTTGTTGCTATACTGATATGGTTAGGGACAGGTTTGGTAGTATGGGTAGGTGTAAAGGTGAGTTAAGGAGTAAGGGTGTGTCAACAGTGGTAATATAAATTTAATTACAGATGTATTTTCATAAATATAAGTACAGTGTAAAAACATGTAGGTACACAATAAGTGCACTGTACCAAATGATTCATTAAAATGTAAGTACACCATAGTTAAGGCCACCTAATATAAAGTGGGACATGTTTAGTTGTTGGGTAAGATTGGGGATGTAGAATATGGACATGCAGAATATGTGCTTTATAAGTAAAAAAAAAATGCCAGCATGTTAATTATAGCCATGCTAATAAACAACTAGTTAATAATGAGAATTAGTCCCTATACTGAAGTGTTATAAAACAAACGTATGGATGATAGAATAATTGCTTGCAAGATCTGTAACATGCATTTAGACAAAAAAGATAAGCAGAATTTTTATTTAATGCTGACTTTAAAGGTCATAAAATGCTGTGTTGTCTAGTTCCTTTTTGGGGCCGCTGTACAAATCTGAGAGATGTTTGCACAAACAAACACAGATGTGTTTTTTAACAACTTTGTAACTCCATAACTCGAACTCAGCATAAAGCTTTATTAATCAAACTCTTGTCTGACATTCAGCAGGCTGACTCCTCCAAAAGATGGATAAAAATGAGCTTTACATCCTGTCGTGGCGGTGAGCTTCCCATCTAGACAGCATCACTGGACGTCTCAGACATGCTACAAGTCATCCGAGCTAAAAATGTTATTTCCTCACATATCAGTAACTTGACCTTGTGGGGACACTTTTGAGGAAAATGGCTTATAATCATATAATAAAATGGCTGTAGTTTGTGTGAGGGGTAGGTTTAGGTTAAGGGAATAGGAAATAGTGTTTGTACATTATAAAAACCATTTGCAAAAGGGTTGAAAATTCCGGGAATTTTCCATGGGAATTAACAGGAATTTATGGGAATATATGGGAATAAACTGGAAATTATCAAAATTGCAGGAGCTAGTAATTTAAATGTAGTTGAGAAAAAACTTAATGCAATTTTAGTTTAATTTCTAGACTAAAAATCGCTCAGTCACATGCACACAGCAGGGTTATTAAGGCCACTCCCCCTTACAGTGCACTCCATTTCATGCATTTTTTAAATCATGCACACAAAATATAAAAATGTCCATCTTGGTAAATATTCATGTAAATTACATAAAAATATAAAAAAATTCAAACATTATTGTGCTGTGTGTAATATGCTGGGCAACTAAATTAGGCTAAACCATTGTAAAATTGTACAAATACACTGAATGAACATTTAGGTGAGCGAATAATAAAATAAGTCTAAAAATGACCCTCCACCACACACAATCCCCTCTGATCACCTAAAAGAGGGATTCCCCTCCATTTTCTCAGAGCCACACTTTGGCTACATCTAAGTTTTGATATTCTGAATATATATTTGATCAATGGGATTCAAATAAACCAAGCTGCTATAGCTAGTTCTGCTAACCACTGTACTGGTCAAAGTTTGAACACATTACTAATTTTAATGTTTTAAACCTTTGCAAATCTTTTGCTCATCAAGCCTTGATTTATTTGATCAAAAATACAGAACAAAACAGTTAGATTGCGCTGTATTACAATTTAAAATAATGGTTTTATGTTGTAATATCCACTTTTTTTCTTATTGTAGGACATTTGTAAATTCTATGGGTATAGCTTCCGGTCTTATCTGGTCTCATCTGCATCCAGCTATTTCTAGCTGAACAAAACAATTTGTTTTGCTGCTTCATATTGAAAATTGTTGTGTCTTATCATATTATTTTAATGTACTTGCTTTAATGTATCATCTTAATTATGAACACACTGGTTTGTAGTGCAAACTATTTTACCGTTGTTGTTCTCCTCGTTATTTACCTATCTATCTATATTCACCCATAGACTTACTTCCACACTGAACAAAAAGGTGTATACTTTAAAATACGTATTTCTGCTGAATTTTGAACATCATTACTCCAATCTTCAGCGTCACATGATTCTTCAGAAATCATTCTAATATGCCTATTTGTTAACAATGATGAAACTAAATGTTGATTTTTATGTTTGTGTATGATACACTTTTATAAATTTCCCCATATTTCAAATTAATTCCCGTAAATTCCCATAAATTCCTGGGAAGTTTCAAATTTGGAATATTTCCAAAATTTCCCAGACGAAGTTTCCATGGAAAGTTTCCGGAAATTTTCCGCCCCTTTGCTACCCTAGGTATGACAGAGGTATTACTATTTGCAGGTGGTTTATGAGGACACAGCAAGTGTCCCTGTTCACAAGGCTTTAAAAAGCATGCTAAATAGTTTACTGTAAATGGTGGGGGTTAGGTGTAGGGTTGGTTCAGGGCAATAGCACATACAGTTTGTACAGTATGAAAACCATTACGCCTATGGAGAGTCCCCATAAACCACAAATACCAACGTTTGTGTGTGTGTGTCGAGTGTGTTTGTGAGTGGAAAAGTACAGTTTGTTTGTTCAAACCTCTGTGAATCTCAGGGGGATAATTATGACCATCATAACAGGAAAATAATACTGATGCTGATGCAAAATTAAGAGCAGAATACTGATCCCAAAACATAGAAGCATAGAAACATTTAATGATGTAAGTCAGGCCATGAAATTCACGTGTGAAAGAGTTACACAGCATTGCATGCTCCAGGACACAGCTGCATTCTGACACGTCCTGTTGAGCGTTTGACACACGCCCTGACGGCTCTCAAGCTACACTATACAGCGGCACAGGAACGCTTTCCTCCTTTTATTTCACCCGTCTGTCTTCCTCTCTGCAGTCTAGATTGACAGTCAAACACAATCCAGATGACAGTAGTGAATTCATGCTCCAAACACACATGCACATCTGTTAAAGCCCCACAGAGTGTGATGATGCACCCTAAATTTGTCACATTTCTCCAGTATAGACTCCACACAGCAGCTGTATATGATATGATTTGTCAGCCGTTGACTCATTGTTATGCTGATAATTTGTAATGAAAACAAAAGTATTAAATTTGAGAAGAAAAAAAACGAACTTTCTAACTTAGATACGAAATCTTGAAAAATATGATATGATACAATTTTCTATACCAACATTAAAGGCATGAAATTTGGGATTTTTATTCAAATATACTGTTACAAGCCATGACAGTAAGGTGTGTTTCTATATTAATGAAAGTCCAAATATGCCTCCCAGATGTAATATAAGGAAACCTCTAATATGGACATAAAGGCATATCACTGAATAAAAAGTAGGTACAGTAAATACTTTGACTTATAAAGACAATAAACACAGGACTGCATCAATACTATGTAGTCAACTTGTGTTCTTCATGCCATCTCAGGATATAGCTTTTATTGCATTACTGTATATAATACTATACAATAATAGTTGTTCTGCTTCGTTCTGTGATAAGAAGCAACATCAGATCACAAAAGCAGTTTATTTCAATCACTCGACTAATGTTATGTAGTGAGTTTGGAGTAAAACGTGTATTTTGTTGGACTACAGGTTTATGCTTACACTGCGGTGTGTGTGTGCGTGAAGAGAAAAGAGAGAAAGCACAGCTGGTAGTATCATCGTATCAATACTGTGTGGAAAGAGTATTGAATCTGTTTCCCATATTTCAGTATTAGTTTCTGTTTGATATGTACTGAAAAACTGCTATTTTTGACAAGACTTTTGTAAATTAGTAGGAGTTTCCGGGGCCTGTGGCACAAGCTGTTCTTACTGTTAGTTAAAAGTAGTTCTTGGCACAAAGTTACAATTTACACAACTAAATATTGGAGCATTGCACCATTAAACTTCAGTAGTAAATGTGGTAGCCTGTAACAATATAAGATTGTTTCTGTTTCAGATTGTAATTTAAATGTCCATATATAACTGGATCTGAATTCACTGCAGTAATTGCATTAAAAGCTTAAGGAAAGTTTTATTATGAATAGTAGTTATTTTTATTGTGGGTTGAGTTTTCCATACATGAAAATGCTGGGTGATCATTGGCAGTTGAGTTCCTTTGCAGCTTTGCTTGGCACATTATAAGAATTTATATTTAACTATTTACTACTATGTACACCCTGCTATTTATATTGATATTCAAAATATTTAATGTTTATGTATAAAATACAAATGTTTGGAATTCTCTGATTGGATGGAATTGTTGACTGAAAACTATGCCATTTTAAAACCTGCTCAGACTGTCATCACGAGTGGATGGATTAAAAGCTTGAATTATTAGTGATAAATCTTAAACTCTGTTCTTCTAAAGGTTGCCGTTTAAACTTCACTTTATTATCCTCATTGAAGTTACTTATCCCAAGATTAAGCTTCTGTCAGAATATGTCAGTCCCACTAAAAACGCTGAAAGACCTCCTGTAATGTGTGTCCTTCTGCTGCTTTTAGATTGTGGAGGTGGATTAAACAGACAGGAAACGCATTCACTGTAATGTTAATCTTCTATCTTCTGAGGATTATTGGAGCAGATCATATGAAGGGCACGTGAAAAGGGTGTGATCCAATAATCAACACTCTCGCTTTCACCAATGACATATTTCGAAGGACTTGTTCCTCAAATAATTTTCATATCCGACATGATAAACAGACTTTTAAACATTAAAAATGTTCTAGCCCCCTCATGTCACTCCCAGTCTTGCTTTTTTACTCTTTTCCGTGCAAAGTATCAGAACTGATGCTTTCAAGCTTCAAAAGGACTCAGAAGTACTTTAAAGGACCATAAATGTGACTCTGGACCACAAAACCAGTCATAAGTTGCAGGAGTGTATTTGTAGCAATAGCCAACAATACATTGTAGGCCTATGGGTCAAAATTATAGATTTTTCTTTTATGCCAAAAATCATAGGATATTAAGTAAAGATCATGTTCCATGAAGATGTTTGTAAATTTCCTAACATAAATATATCAAAACTTAATTTTTAAATAGTAGTATTCATTGCTTGAACTTCATTTGGACAACTTGGGCAGATTTTCAAATAATTCTCAGCCATATGTCCTATCCTAACAAACCATCATCAATGTTAAGCTTATTTATTCAGCTTTCGGATTAAATGAATCTTGAGTGCAAAATGCCAATCAATTTCCAAAACAATGTTTCAATTGACGTATGCACTATATTTCTAGTTCTGCTGTGTGAAGCCAAACAATAGCTTGGTGCGACAAAAAGACCAAAATTTAAGCTGCTACAGCTAACTGTCAGTTGTTTGGGACCTAATGTTGGTTTGTAGTTACTGATAAACATATATTTCCCATGTATTAATGAAAAAATACTAGGGGTGTGACGAGACACTTATCCCACGAGACAAGACGAGACGAGACACTGGGTTCACGAGAACGAGACGAGATGAGATTTTTAGACTTTTTTCAAAATAAATCCTCAATGATAAAATATATCGAGAAAATTTTTATTTTATTCAACAAAAACATTCCATGTAGGTGTAGGTGCATTTTGTAATCAACTTAAACCATTTGAGTGAATTACATGCAGTAATAAACAACATGTGAACACTGCAAAATATTTTGCCACAAACTGACAGGCAAGTAATTAACAATAAATAACAAAATAAAATGTAAAATAGTATAAATGAATAAAAACAAATAACACAAATATTCCTTTAAAAGCAGGGTAAGCGATTTTTTTCAAAAAAGCTTCAGAAAACAAAGTCGGGCTGAATACTTAAACAAACTTGCCTACAGCAAACGCCGCGGCAGCTTAAAGGCCAAAGTATACTTCGGCCAACTGCGTTACATCATTTTCATCATCAGGAGGGCTCGCGGCCTGTCCGCGTGCAGGCAATAGGTGCGTTCGAGATGCACTAAACTAGCCTGCCACCGGCTGGAAAAAGCAGCCCCTTGCAGTTGGGGGAGGAGTAAAGAGATGGCCATCAGGTCGGACACTTATAGGTTTCCGTAGTGTGCTGAATCAACTTCATTATGGCAGACCACGCGATTTTTGCCTAGATCGTAGTGGAAGAAGTGGTTGCGATTGAAATTTTCATCATTAATGTTTTGTTTGAATATCAGATATTCGATATAAAGATTGATTACATACAGGAACTTTTTTAAGAAAAAACACGCAGCACACATCGTGCTTGTCGTCAGAGTGGCCAAGATATTCAAGAAATCTCAATTTGTGTTCCCTGGAAAACATGGGTTTGGAATCACATGAGGCTAAATAAATGATTTTTGAATGAATTATTCCTTTAAAAGTACATACTTGCCCAATACCAGAAAGTGTGTACTCAAAGCTCAAACCTGCCTGGGTGTTAATGGTAATTTCCAGTACTACCACAAATTTCATGTGGTGTAGAGGTAGTATGTCCAGCATGTAACTCAGATAACAAACAGCAGAAAAAGCTTCCCATTGATCTCTGCAGGATTCAGGTACTGTAGGTACAGGGGATAGAGGCTTTCAAAACATTCCTGAATCAAACTTTCCATGTCATTTCCTCTTCTCAAAAGCTCATTCGTTCATCTGCAGCTTGATGCTGGTTTACGTGCATGTGTGTTTGCTTGTGTGTGTTAGGGTGTGTTCATGAATGAAGCATATTCAGCATCTCCTGGTCTGAAGCTGTTAAACGGGCTTGTTAGAGTGGAGATTTCTCTCTGTGCCGCAGCACAATGCTGCTTCTGTGAGCGCAAGACAATTGACTCCAGTTAATGACCCGCACACTGGGAAACCAGCTCAAAAAATGAGCGCTCGAGAGTGCCCTTACTCACACACAGCAGCTTGTATGAGTTCATCATTCAGATATGATACTGAATTTTACCCGACCTGTCAACAAAACGTCCAGATCATATTTCACCACATGATTAAAAAGAAAAAAGATGAAACTACAGTTTGCTTTACATTGCCTGCCTGGCTGTTAAGTATGGAAGCCTGTTTCCGCCATTAAATAAAAAAAAGGTTATTGCGACTTTTTATCTTACAGTTCTGACTTTTTTTATCAGAATTGTGAGATATAAACTCACAATTGTGAGTTATGAAGTCCAATAAAATTTAGTGGTGGAAACAGGCTTCCATAATTAAGATTACTGTGGTGCAAAAAAAAAAAAAAAGATAAAAAGAAGTTTATTCAAACTGTTATTTATAACTAATAACTGTTGTTTGGTAATTTATGATGATTATGATGATCATAACACATTTGAAATACAACTCACACCATTAATATGAACCCATACTGGTAACACTTTAGTTTAGGGAACAATTCATGCCATAAACTAGTTGCTTACTTGCATAATGGCTGTTTATTAGTACTTACAGAGCACATATTAATGTCTATTAATAATTTCTGCTTGACCATATTCTAGATCAGGGGTCTCCAACCTTCATTCAGGAGCTACTTTCATTGCTGAGAACCAATAATATTTTACAGCACTTAAATGTCTTAAATTATGTATCAATCCAAGCTGTTATACACAGCATTGTTAAAATATGCTGGAAATATTAGAAATATTAGTACCGATACACAAACTAACATAAGTTTTTGACAAAAGCTAACAAATAAAATTACCAGGACTTGCTCTTTTTGTTTGCATAAATAGTGAAATAAAACACAAAAAATTGGCCAGATTTTAAACTAACTAAAATATTCAGAAAATGTTATCTACTGACATTCTGTAACAATCAAGCTGGATGTGCCAGCCCAGCTCTCTGGTTGGCACTCCAGCGTCAGACTTACTATATGTTTTGTGTCTGTTGTCAATCCTGGACTTTCATCAATGAACTCATGTCTCCGCCCATCTTATGTTGTCACGAGTGCTCATTCAGGTCTCCGCCCTGCTCGTTGGTTGTCATGGTGTTTCATTGTTCCTCTGCCCACTTTGTCTTGTATTTAAGCACCTGACTGTCGTATGTTTAGTCGCTCGTCATTGTCGATGTAACTTGTGTTTTCCCCCTTTGTCAAGCCGTCCGTGTTTCCCTGAGTTCCCCGTGTTTCTTTGTATTGGAAATTTACTGTTGCCGACCCACGCTACCCACCCTGGATTATTCTCTTGCCTCTGTCTCCGATGCCCGCGTTTGCCGTTGTCAACCTCGCCTGTGTATTTACTCTGTGTTTGCATCAATAAACTGTTTGCACTTGGTTCCGTACGTCTCTCGCCTCATCCGTGACACATGCACTACAGGTTCACATAAAGTTTTGACCATTTATAAAAAATAAAATAATAACATATCAGCCTTTTAATCTTTTTCTTTTTTTTATTAAAAGGATGAGTCGGAATGATTGATTTTATCTGCACCATAAACAATTCTGCATAAGCTAATGTGCATTCTAAAAATCTCAAAACTTCTGATAACAAGGTAGGCTATTTTTCATCTACCGTTTAAGACTTACAACAAACATTTGGTCTGATTTTTACGGAGCCCCTAAAGGGACCTCAAACAAGCCTACTATCCCTTGCGCACAAAAAACTTTTTGCAAGCTCACCAGTTACAGTTTCCGGTTGCATAACTTCTTGTCTATTCTGTTTATTATTAGCGTTATATTTCATGTAAACACAAAAGCTCTTTCTGATTCTGACATTTAAAACGCATTTTGTATTTCGATATGGCAATATAGCCTATTGTCCCACATAAAACTTTGTATATTCAGTGTTGTGTATATAGCCTATTCCTCCAGCCCTTTTATTAATAATAATTAATATATTATTCATCACAATATAGCTCATATGTTTTTTTATCTTTGTTATGAAAATAAGAAAAAAGATGCCAATTAAAAGTGGTTTAATCAAGAGCAGCAAGTGTCTTTTCTTTTAATGTAGCGTATGATTAACATTGAGACAGATCTAAGAATTATTCTAGCCTAGTGCATGGAGCAAATATAATGTTACACATCAGATTTTCCCCTAACCATTAACTAACGTTCTTGTAAGACATAACAGATTATGACTGTGTGAATCTCGCCAAGACATATTTAGCAATAATGTATTTTATAGCCTAAGTGAGACACAAAAACACAAGAAATTCAGTGGAGAATGTAAGTGTCATGCCACCGAGCTGCACTGATCCCAGTGCAGCCGAATACGCACGTTCCCAATCACCAGAGTTCTAATGACCGCCACCTGATGGCAATCAGGTGAGCAGGTATTTAAACCCAGCTCCCCATTCACTCAACGGCTGAGATCGAGGTAATATCTCTTTTACTTACCTGATGTCTTACCTGCTCACGA
>JAUMHE010000063.1:2323443-2351604 GCA_032359235.1 Enteromius mattozi | reverse complement strand
ATCTAAAAAAAGGGTGCTCGACCAAAGAAACATACAGTGGACAAAGTAGTAAAGTCGGCAACACCTGGGCTCCAAAAGTATCAAAATTATTTATTCCTTAAAACAGATCACACATGTCAGGTTACGTTTCGAGCACACAGGCTCTTCATCAGACTCTGTTGCAGACCCTCAGCAACAGAGGGTGCATTTGAACTGCAGAACAGAGCTGTTTCCATGGAAACCTCTATTAAAAAATAAAAAAAATTAAAAAACTATGCTGCCCTTCTAAACAAACTTTTAAACAAGATTTATTATACATTACACGAGTGAAGATGGAAAGCAAATGCCCTCGATACTTTTCTGAAGACAGTGAGTTTCCTATTATGCATTCACACAAATAATAAAATCATATAATTCTTTTATATAATTTCCCTCAGCCATCTGCTTTTAGTCATGTTTTCACACAAAATTAAACTAACTATATGTTGCGCCTGTGTGACACTTTAAATAACTTTGATTAAAGCTTAAATTCACATCGCGTAATCAAACATGATTTAATGATAAATAAAATACAGAATGGCATCATTTAAAATGTCAAAATGTCTTGGAAAACTACCTCCAATCAGGCCATGAGCTACTGGTAACTTGTGAGCGACGTGTTGAAGACCCCTGTTCTAGATTCCTTAACCCTACCCCATACTAACTGCTAAAACCAACCAATTAGGTATTATTGGTCCCCACTAAGTGTGACCACAATAATTTACATTTTTAAACCTTTGCTGAGCGGATCCCATAAGTATGATCAGTTTATGTGTTAAAGGTGCAGTGTGTAAAATTTAGTGGCATCTAGCGGTTGAGATTTTGAATTGCAACCAACAGCTCGTTCCCCAGCTCAACCCTCCCTTTAGAGAAGCTACGGTGGCTGCTACAGGATTAAGATGTCGTAGTCTGAGAGAGTGGAGGTAGCCAGCAATGATATTTCTTTGCAATGGTAAATTAAGGAATTATGTTTACTTTATTATACAAAAATCAATATGTTATTGCAAATATTATTGTTACTTGTTCATCATTGTGTCAGTGTTGTATTCGCATGAACAACATAGTAATGAAATGGACTCTGTTTGTCCTTTGATGGTTACTGTAAAAACATGATGGCAACTTTCATGTAAGGGGACCCGCAGTGTATGTAGATATAAATAGCTCATTCTAACTTAATAAAAACATAATGGTTCATTGTGTAAGGTCTTTGTACACCTCATAGTTACATATATTATATTGCATTTCTGTCAATAGATTCTCCTAAATATAACACACTGTACCTTTAATGTGCAAATGGGTTTGGGAGTTGTTTACTTTTTAATTAATGCATGGGTTTTTTTTTTTTCCTATTCAGGACTGTTCATGTACAAGTTTGAATCACAGTAGCCAGATATTATTGCTTTGACAGTCAGTATTGTCCAATTATTGCAATGTCCTCAGTGAGAACACAATGAGATCAAGGGTGGCTGGCAACTCTGTTGGACAGCATTTAAAAAAAACATTTTGCTTATGAAGAGTGCCTAGATACCACATACGTGTGTGTGTGTGTGTGCGCACATACGTGTGTTTGTTAGGAAAGTCACTGTAACTATCATATTTTCGGAGTCGTGTATGTACATGCCTGTGGACAACTGAACACACTGTGACTGTGATAGTTATCTATGAAGCCTGTCTGTGTGACATCACTCTGTCCGCTCTTCTTTGTGTGCATAAGTCCTCCATCTCCTGTTTCACTTCACGAGAGCAAGACAAAGATGAAGAGGGGAAACGTGCAGCAGGGCAAACAAACAGCCGCATCTGAGCTCCAGGCCTGCCCAGGGGAATGACCTACTAATGTGTCCCAGCACCGAACACTTCTCCTGGGGAAGCACAGGCAGATATCTCCCTGTGCCAGGCTGGAGGGTTTCAGGTTTTGCAGTGAAACCGATATCTGTCCATTAGTCAATATAAAGTCAATACTGCCTCAGGCTGCACTGCAGAAGCACATAAAACTAAGAGAAGCTGAAAAGCAGGCTTTAAAATCACTCTACATACCAGTTTGTATTGTGATATATGTTTGAAATGGCATATTAAAAAACATGTAAACCATGCACAATAATACACTTTTTTTATATGCAAGGAACACCTGGATGACCAACACACATGCGTAATGAGCATATATGATTGCCTTCTATTGTTTTTTTTTATATATATACATAAATGTTTTTATAGTGACTATAAAAACACCATCACAATCTTTTTTTCTATTTTAATTTCTGATGGTGCTTTAAAAACTTTATAAACAAATCTGACTTTAAAACACACAGACACAATTTATTTCATTTATAATAATTTTATAATTGAGTATGTTTTTCATTTGACTATCATCATGGGACCATTTTGTCCTGAAAGTAGAGCTGAGTAAACGCAGAGAAACTGCAGGAAATGAGGCTGATAAATGAGACCTCTGCAGCCAAATGCTTACAACACAGCAAGAGAGAGAGACATTGATAAAAGTACAATGTTGCAGAGGTGCAGGTCAGAGAAATGGAGAGCTAAGAAGGAAGAGTGAATATAAACTGATGACAAAAGAAAAGAGGACCAAAGGGGCATGGGCGATCCCTTTAGAGCTCTTAAAGAGTGGGGCTGTTGATGCAGCTGGTCAGGAGTCTGCTGAATAGCTGTGGTTTTCCTGTCTGTACCCGACTCCAGGGGAAAGAGTTTCAGAACCCACCCAGTGTGTCACGAGACCCCCATTACAATCATTCTGTCTCTGCTTTGGCACAGCTGATTGGTTTAAAGCGGTTTAGCTGTAATGGCTGAAGTGGTTGGTATTTCCGGTAGACTAATATAGGTCATTTAACTCAGAGCGCTCTAAAAACACTTTTCTGTGTTAGTAGACAAGCACTTCAACCAAACCAAAAAATATAGATTACACAAACACCACCTTAGCATAGTAAAACACATTGGCTGCTGTTAGTGGTGGTTAGTGCTTCAAGCATTACGCTTTAGCTTCACAAGGAATCGTTTAGCTGTATGTGTGTAAAAATTCATTTTTTATGGAACATTTTCTTACTTTAGTTCTCACTGATTTGAGCACACTTTACACTCATTGTGTTTGGGACTGGATGCACAATGTACAATAGCTGCACAAAACTGATAGATGCAGTAGATGTCCTCCATTTGATTGCATTATAGATAATCAGATAAAAATACTCTGATTTCTGCAGAAAAACACAATTTAATGGGAAAATGTTTACCGCTAGCATATAAGCAGCACATCCATATTTTCATTTATACATTAAAAGTATGGCATGTCATTGACTTGTGAAGGTGGTATTTTTAATAGAAATGTGTAAGGGTTCTGTTTACTGCACACTGTCCAGCGTGAGCCTCACTGCACACATAATTATGCTGGTTATTGTTAATGAATTCTGATATGTGTGTGTGACCAAAGTAACATAATTCACAAGTCACGTAATTCTAGCACAACATCTTCACAACATTCTAGCTTCACTTTGCTCTAGCTTCAAAACATTGTAGCACAACATTCTAGCTTTCTATCACAATGTTCTAGCTTCACAGTATTATAGCACTTCGTTCTAGCTTTGCAGTGTTCAAAATTTACAGCACTTTAGCTTTACATGGCTCTAGATTCAAAACATTCTAGTACAACATTCTAGCTTAACAAAACTGTTTTAGCTTCACTTTGCTGTAGGTTCAAAGCATTCTTGCACAACATTCTAGCTTTACAGTGATCTAGATTCACATGATTCTAGCACATCGCTCTAGCTTTGGTGTTCATGCTTCACAGCACTCTAGCATTACATTTCTCTTGATTCTAGTAAAATGTTCTAGCTTCACAGTGACTTACATTCAGATCATTCTAGCACAATCTTCTAGTTTCACAGGGCTCTAGATTCACATCTTTCTAGCACAACAATCTACAGTACCTTCAGAATGTTCTAGTTTCACAGTATATTTCTGTTTACAAAGGCATACAGGATATGTCTATTTACAGTATTTTTTGCAGCATGGAACATTGCATCCAATCACAGGCATCTGTCTGTTGAGCCTATAAATGCAGTGAGCAATCAGAAGTGTTTAAGTTAGCCAGAAACCTTTCAGTACCATTTGCGCTGCTGAGCCAGTTCAGTTCTACATGCTTGTGACTGCTTTCATTATTTAGCAAACAAACTAGCAACAAGGAGCTTTATTGTGCAGACTGCTTTATTGAGATTTCATAAAAGTGTAGAACTGAGTGAGATAGCACTGAATTGAATTAAAAATCTTCATTACTTTTTCACTTAGTTTTCACCTCTGACATTGTGTAGTTAATATAAAAGTGTAGGTTTACAGATCTCCCTGTTTGTCTCTCAGATTTTCACATCTCACTAACCATCAATGTGTACTTGTCACAACCAATAAATCTGTGACTCTGATTTAAAAAATATACATGAGGTCACATTGGAGTTTTGTCTAGGTCAGTTGTGATTAGCTACGGTGCATGTGAGTGTTTTGTGTGTGTGTGTGATCACTGTGATTAATGGCTAATCAAAAAGCAGCCGGGCTTTTTAACGCGCTCTTGCTCTTCAATAAAAGCTTTATACTGTGCTGCGATTTGCTCTTTAAAATTACCACAAAACCACAAGAGCATTCAGCATGAGCTAATGACAGTCAGTCTCTCTCTCTCTCTCTCTCTCTCTCTCTCTCTCTCTCTCTCACACACACACGCATACCATGGCCATGTCTATTTACCCAGTGAAATGCAGCACCGTGACTGTGTTTGCAACTCTATTTTACTATTTCTTTAGTATATTGAAGCCTATGTGATATTTTAAGGGCACATATAAGAAAACATTTCAAATCACAAGAATACGTCCTTGAGGTTTTTTTTTATATGCAGTTGTGTTTGCTTTGCTTCAGTTGGTTTTATTGAACAGCTGCATCATTCTCTGTGTGTATGCAGCGGGTGGCACAGGTTCACAGGTAATTTCTCATCAGCCGCCATCACCTTGGCTCAGTGCCACCAAGGTATTTACTAAAATGAGTCCTGTTTGTTTGTTAGTTTATTCATTTATTTGTTTGTTCTGTTGATGCGATATGACTGACTGGTGTCTCTCACATGTTTTGAGATATGAAGCACACAGGAAGCTTTATTCTTTAATTCACCTCATGAAGGAATGGATTTGATCATATGACTAGTATTCCAACTATATTCTAATTCATGTGAAAGACACAATTTTACACAAAAGTCGTAATGTTCTTTCAAACCATCTGATAATAATAATTTAAGATGCGTGCATACTGAACATGATTTTTTTTTTTTTTAATTCTGTTCCTCACAAATTTTTGTTTGACAAAGGAAAGAAATTCAAACAGCAATTTCCTTATAATCTGACATCCAGTAGACGGTTTCATCGGGCGCACACGCCTGGACCCGTTCTGTGTTTGTTTAGCTGTCTGGTTATTGCCACCGGCTACAAACACAGCTAATAATGAGTAATGAAGTTGGTCTCAGGTTATTGTGCTGTGGGATGTGTTTCCCAAACATTTATTTATTTGTGGCGACCTGCCGCAATATAAAAACTGATCGATTTTTCAGAAGGCTTCGTTGAATATACAGTTGAATAATTGAATAATGCACGCTTAACAATCAAACCGAGGCGTGGGTGTTTTTATATCACTGTATTTCTGAAGAAAATGTCATTTTAATTTCATCCTGCATATAAAGCAGTGTTTGTAAGCTCAGTGCTGATTTGTCTACAGCCATTACCGGGGAAACCTCTCATTTCTCGTGCTGGCAAAGAATGAGTTTGCATTTTTTATAAATCCGTCTGATTTACGCAGCGAACATATTTTGCTTGTTATCAAAAAAATAATCTACTCTAGAAGGACTTAGCTGTTGTTATTAATTCCATTGGGATGTCTACCGGAAGTTAAGTTAGGGCCAAAAAAGCACGCATGTTGTCGTTGAAACTGTCTATACATAGCATGACATGTATTATTTTAAAGGCGTTTGTGTATGTGTTTATGTTTGCATGCGTTTAAGATATTTCAGGGCCATCTTCATCCCTTTATGGCTCCTTCCGGAGAGGATCATTTGTCTTGTAAAATTCTCCAATCTGCTCAACCTGGTGACTTCGCCCTGCACAGACAATCAGATTTTACGCCACAGTGCTTCTCCCAGCGCCCTCCGACTTGATTTACTGCAGTTCGGTTGTATTTTCTTAATGCAAAAGGGCTGCACTCTGTAGAATTGGGACCTCAGCTGAACACATTTAGAGTTTGTGTTCCGTGACTTGGACTTCAGTTTAATTGAATTCACTTGCTGTATTGAGTGCAGTCTCAGCTGGGTAAGAGCTTAGCAAAAATATCTGCCAAACTCTGTCTGACATGTGCACCTTGTGCTCAGTTCAGTGTTTATTTGGAAGCAGACGGAGTCGTTTCAGTGCAAGGTGGTGTAGGATGTCCACCTAAGGCTGAAAGTGAGATGGAGGAGATACAGCAACGATAGATGTAGAGTTCTCCATGAGCTCATAACTTTATCATGCAAGTTTTAAAGGCATAGTTCATCCAAAAATAAAAATTCTGATCATTCACCCCTATTTGGAACGACATGGGGGTGGTGAATGATGACAGTATTTTCATTTCTGAGTGATCGTCTATCCACAAATTAGATTTTTTTTCCTGTTCTGTGAATGTTTTAGGTTGCAAAAGTCACATCTGGACAGTGGGAAAGTGGATCAGGTATAAACACACACATAAGGGGGACTTCACAAAGCTCTTTTCAAAGCATTGACCTCATAGTCAGACCTCTGAAGAGCAGATCTCAAAACAGGTTTCCTTAACGCGAGCCAGCGGTGTGGAGTAGGGATGAAAGTATTACCTCAGAACCAGCCAATGGTCATTCTCCATCATCTGCTCCCCAACAATCCCTCTTTATTCCTGAGTGGCTGTTTTTCCAGTGTGAGGGCCATGTGTTCTTCAGATTAGAAGGATGTGGAGAAATCCTTGAGTTTCAAGGCCCTTTTCTCACACTATGTCTCCTTCACTCACCTACTTCTCAATTGTTTAATACTAGCTTCTCCCTCTTAAGATAAGCGTGCATAGTGATTTGACTGATCTGAAGTCAGTTTTTCCACACAGTATGTGGCAGCCGGAGGCCTTTGGCAGATATGAGATTGAATGTTTGACTGATAGGCACTCAACGGTTTCCAGATCGTAATGCCAACTTCAATTTACCTCCCAGGAGGAGCTCGGCATCTCAGGGCCATAATATAGAGCAGTACATCTAAAACTGCTTTTGCTTCAGGACACACATTTTACGGAGTCGACACAGTTCCAGAATTGTTTTAGTTACAAAACTTGTTACAGAAATGTATAATTATTGACATGACATGTTTTTTTTTTTCTTTTTCTTTTTTTCCCTCAGTCTCAAATCTTTTTTTAATCTTCTCAGGTATGCAGATTTGCTATTATCACCTGAAATTAAACTAAAACTGACAGCTGCTCTAAATGTAACAAATTCAACAAAGCAGGAAAAAATGTGTGGAATTTTCTTCTGTTTGATCTCTTTGTCAGTAATTTTAAAGCGATCAACGGATCTAATGCACTTCAGGCACTTTAATGAGTTTGAGTCCTGTAACAATGGCGTGTGTGTGTTTCTGTGTGTATGCATAGTCTTACAATCCTAAAGCTCTCCTGAAATCAAATTGGGTCATTTGTATGTTAGTGTTGAGATAATTCCAAGTATATTCGTAAGGTCACAATTTAGGGACCAATTTTCACTGTTAGCTAACTAATAACAGATTTTTACTATTTTTTCCTAATGTTCTGATTATTAATAAAGGTAGTTAAGTGATCTATATCTATAATACAGTCATGCAAAATAAGCCATGTGCTTTTTAAGTACTAATAAACATCCAATATATTAGTATCATGCATGCTAACCCTAGTAAAAAAAGTTATATATTTAAAATATACAGTATGTATTTCATACTAAGTATAGTTCAAATCTATTAACATATTTGCTGACAGATAATTAGAGACTTACTGATATAAAAATTTAATTAAACTTTATTTGGAGTATTACTTGTGCACAATGCATTTTTCTTATTAATAAGCTTAAAATGTGTGTTTATGTCACTTTTAATGAGGGTTGTGTAATATTGCCCTTTAAATGCAAAATATTAAAGTATACCTAAAGTTTACTTGCAATAGTTCCACTTTAGCATAATCAAATATACTAAGTATGTCTTTAATTATACTTCAGCACTACTTCTGTACAAAATTAGTTTAGTAGTAGTAGTTTAGTAGTTTAGTATACTAAAAGTACAATTGCATGGTATTTCATCAAATGCATAAATAGGAAAATGTATTTGTAGTATACTGAGCATGAAATAAATGTAATTCAAATACATTTAAGTATATGTATTTTTCACTAGGGAAAAACAGCTAGTTAATAATGAGAACTAAGCCCTAACCTACAATGTTACCTACAGTATGACTCATACAGTATGACTGACGGCTGTAATGAGAATGTCCCTTACCAGCATTGTGACCTTGTTACTTCTGTGCAATCTCTACTCTTTAGAAAGTGTAGGTTAGTTTGGACTATTTTTGCCTTTAGGTCACTGTGTGGGCTGCGTGTTTTGTCTAGTTTAATGTTTGTCTTTTGAAAGTTATTGTTGCCGTAGCAACAATGTTTCTTTAGGACTGAAAGTTTACATAGAGTAGTTTGGCTGCTGCCCCTTCTTTGACACAGACACACACACAGTGTCCTTTGAGGATGTGGTCCCATTCGATTTCCTTATTAGTAGAGAAGTTAGTGCATCTTCATTAGATTTGTGTTGATTAACACATGACAGCAATAATAACTCAGTCAGAGAGCATTAGTAAATCTATACTCGTATCCTCATTTCACAGGCATTATGTCCATTAGCAGTGCTGTTGTGTTTTCTGTATTGTGTCACAGGGTGAGTGTGTGTTATGATATGCAAAACCAATTGATGCTTATTGATTTTATTCCATATAAATTTAGAAATGCGTTTACATGTGGGAGAGTGCAGATCCTTTGTTTTTATCAGAAAAGGCCAAGAATCTGAGGGAGTAAGTATGGAAAGTGTATTTTAAAGAAGTTGGTGGTTGTCTTTGTAATTTTAAAATGAATATACATATATAGCGGCATAATCTGCTTCTGTGGTTGTGCAGTGTTGACTTTTGTGAATGGCCATACTACATACAGCCAAGGAGAATGAGTCTCTATCACATGTCAGTGTGTGTCTTCACATCACCCGAGAAGTTACGTCAGCTCAGTTAGCAGGTGCTGAATTTACAACCATAGTAGTATGCTATAGTATGGAGCGTGCAACAGAAATCTGAACAGAAAATGGCACAAATCGAATTAAATGAGATGATTTAACATAGAATGGCAAAGCTGCATGTACGTGTGAGAATTGATTCAGGTTTTCATGTAAATGCTGCTTGATATTGATGTTTAGCTAGAGAGCTTGCGTTTACAGTTGATGAGATACAGTGAAGAAAGTATCATATCCTCTAACGCAGCACACAATGAATACAACTGATGCACATGAGAATCCAGAAATATGCTTAGCAGATCCACACATTCAGCTCAAAAATCTAAGTACCTGAAGAATTTATATACATTGTTTTCTCTGGGCACAGTCCACAAATATGCAAAAGTATTGGTATTGTTGTGTGGATTGGTCTTTTTCTTTGACATCTCTGTGTGAAATCCCTGAAAAGTATATTTACTAGTAATAGGTTTTCACATTCTTAAAAGAAAACAAAAAAAACAAACAATTGATTACACTTTATTTTGTTAGTCCACTTTAGACATTCTACTAGTATAATATAAGTAACTTTGTGACTGCATGTCAACTACATGTTGACTAATTCTCATTCATTTGCAACTATATGTTTACTAACTCTCAGAGTAGACTGTTAGGGCAGGTTTAGGGTTAGTAGAATAAGTTGACACATACTTGCAAAGTTTCTGATATGAATGAGTATGTTGTGGACTCAAGATAAAGTGTTAGAAGATATTAAGCAAACGGTCTACTAATACTCTAATGACTGCTAGTGGACATGTAGTTGTACTGTAGTTATGTTAGTAGAA
Organism: Enteromius mattozi; assembly: GCA_032359235.1. Classification (NCBI taxonomy): domain Eukaryota; kingdom Metazoa; phylum Chordata; class Actinopteri; order Cypriniformes; family Cyprinidae; genus Enteromius; species Enteromius mattozi. The sequence goes on along the minus strand of JAUMHE010000063.1, from coordinate 2,341,466 downwards.
TGTCTAAAATGAACAGAATAAAGTGTTACCAAAACAATTTGTAGTGACGCAAGTAGAAGAGCAATTTTAGGTTCTCCAAAGAAAAGAAAAGGGTAAAAAAAAATTCACAAAAAGGACAAAAAGTGAATGTGTCACTTATGGGGAAACTTAATGATTATTAACTACAACTTTTTCCTCAGTAAAATCCTAATGTGCTGCTTATTAATAGTTAGTAAGGTCGTTGTTAAGTTTAGATATTGAGTAGGATTAGGAATGTAGAATAAGGTCATGTAGAATATACAGTAATATTAATATGTGGCTTAACTACTTGGCTAATATTCTAGTATAATGCATGCTAATAAGCAACTAGTTAAGAGATCCTAAAATAAAGTTTTACCATCCATTTTCATTTCCCCCGTTTAAAATGAGTGATTAACTACTGTAACCAGATCCTGCCTCCAGTGTATGATGTGTTGATCATATACAGTCTTGAGTGAAGTCTCTTTCATGCTGTGATATATAACAGAATAAAACCTTACTCAGGACTTTCCTCCACACTTTCATCTCTCTCTCTATTTCAAACACATAACGTCTCACTGCTCCAGTCTGCGCACTTGAGAAATTCTGTGGTTCTCTTGATAAAGCAAAACCATGTCCTGCTGTCAGAATGTCGTCTTTCGTACATCACTTGGTTTTGTTCTCACTTATGTTACTCGCGCACACACACACACACACACAATATAAATCCCTTGTATCAGCAGCTGAGTCAGTAGTGATCTGCTCTGTTTGAGTGTTCAAAGCTGTAAACGTGGAAGTGTCTGACCTTACAGCTCTAATATAACCCATTATCAAAGAGCTGATCCCTCTCACTCTTTACTAATCTGATTTCTTTTCCTCCAGTGTCTTAGCTGAATGAATCACTCAGCGAATGTCCAAATGCGCTAAAGAGATAACAGTGCCATTACACCGCGTTATACTGGCCCATTACTGACTCTGCGAGTTCATTAAATCCATCCATGTGGCTCAGAAACTTTTAAAACGATAGAAGTTTGTCATTTTTATCAATAACTGATGTTATGTATGTTATGGTCGATGTTATGGTGGATGTTAGAAATCTACTGTATGTTAGAAATCTTGTGTGTTTTTACTTTATATATAGATATGTAGATTTATAGGTCCACTGATGCTCCAATCTGAAGTTTAAGATGCTTACAATAAAATCAGTTTGACTGATAATGTAAACCTCTTTTTGTATAATATGACTAATTACTGATACACAATGACTTTTTAATGTATAATGTGTTAAAAATGACTAGATTTATAATATCAGCCTGCTTAAAGCTCCAGTCTAGAATTTGATGGATCGATGCGTATTCGTTTTTGAAAAGAAGAGTAAAAAGTGAATAAGACCTGAATCATGAAATGTTAGATACTAAAAAAGATTCCGTATGAATGTAATTATTAACCCTCACAAACTCTCTTGTGTAAATCGGTCTTAACCACAGTTTTTATTTTTTTGTCTACTTTAAATATTATTAATTACACTTTAAAATTAAAACTTTACAGTACATTAAAATAACACATTACTGTACTAAACTTTGTATTCAACTTTCGCTGTACATTATAATCTTTGTGAATTTTTATTTTAGTTTTGACAAATTTTTCAGTGTTTAGTTTTTTCTAATTTTTAATAGAATAGCATAAATAAATAGTAGCTGCCATTTATTGAAAAGAAACAAAAAGTAAATGCTAGTTGTCAGTATGAATATATTTTAGACTACCGTTACAAAAGTTTAGGGTCCGTTTTTTTTTTTCTCTTTTCTGTTTTTGAAATTAACTTTTATGCAGCGAGGATATGTTACTGTAAATTGATAAGTCATTGTAAAGACTTGTATTCTTTGAAAATCTAACCATATAAGCATCACAGGTTCCAAAAATATGACACTAAAGATTGGAGTAATGATGTTGACAATTCAGCTTTGTATCACAGGAATAAATTATATTCCAGAGTATGTTAAAATAGAAAACTGTTACTTTAAATTGCAGTAATAAATCAAATAAATGCAGCTTTTATGAGCATAAGAGACTTCTTTAAAAAAAACCAACATGAAAAATCTTACTGATCCCAAACATTTGAAAGCAGTCATTATGTATGTGTTTATGTATATTTGTGCACATACAGTATGAGTATATACAGACATATTTCTGTAAGAAATAAATATATTGGAGTAAGTATGATGGATTGGATTTGTGGTAAAGCAAACTGATCTCTGATCGCTTCTCCTGGGTAAAGTGTCTCTAATGTTAACGGTAATCACCCGTCATTTGTGTGGTGAACGGCGTCATTGTTCAAGAGCTTCCCGGCAGTGCAAGCTCCAGGACACACACTCAAGACCTGCCTGGTGCTCTCATTTTCCTCCTGTGGTAAAGTGTGTGGAGAGATGGCCATAATGGAGCTATAGTCTGTGTGTGTGTGTGTGTGGTAGTGCAGAAATCTGTTATTTATCACTCAGTGGGCTGCTGTATGTGTGAGGATGTGGGTGTGTGCATATGCACGCAAATAGAAATTGATTTAAACCCCTGTAGTGCATGTAAATGCTTAATTTTACACTTTGATATTATTCATATCCAATTTATAGCAATTCTCCATGGCAACTTTTGAGAACTGGCGCGTTAGACGTTTCTCTACACATATTTCTACACGCAGGGCTGTGAGATGCGCTGGAAGTGCTTTCTGTTGCTGATGTTTTAATAAGATGACTGTAATGTTGCTTCATAACACCTCAGAGTTTACAGCCTCATAATCAGCCTCATGAGATGAAACAATGAGCACGGCTCGTTAAAAGTGTGTGTGAGTGATCGTGTGTGTTTGTGTATGTGTGAAGAGCAGTTAGACTGGATTTGAGAGTGATTTGATAGCGGCTCTTTTAGTTGTTTACTAAGCTGGATTAGAGCTGATGGCTTTTATACTACTTAGCTCTGGATGTGTGTGTGTGCGTGAGCGGAATCAGTGTATAATGATGTGGAAGGGAGTGTGTTTGTGGTGCATTAGGATGGTTATTTTCATTTGGAGGATGATAACGTGGAGATGATTGTTCTGCTGAATGTAATATGTTATGCTATTAGATGTGTTAAATCACTGTTTGAACACTCAGGGTTATTGGATGTCTTTTACTGAGTGTATGCACACATATGTGTGTAAACCCTGTGTGTAATAAATGTAAACATTGGTGTGTTTGTCCTATTGCTATTGTTGTCAGTTTATAAATGCTTTGACTTTTTTTTTTTTATATATATATATAAAAACAACGATGATGATTCATATTGACAAATTTATTTTTAGGGTAAGTGGTTGCAATTTAAATAAGCAAATTTAGTTGACCAGCTTTCAAAATACAAATTGTTTATTTAAATTTAGATGAAATAAATTGATTGCAACCACTTACCTTAAAATTTGTAAAATCAATGAATAATTTATTCAGTGTATGATCTAAATTGTTTGTGTATTAAGTTTGCAGACCCTTTTATTCAATTTTAATGGTAACACTTTGTGGTATGTTAACATTAGCTGTCTATATTACCTGGCTGACGTCAATGAAAAATGCTTCTAAAGTGTTTATTGTTATTAATGTTAATTTCAGCATTCTAATGCATAAATGAAAACAAATGAATGTCTTCAATGTGATTTTATGGGCCGGAGGTAACATGAGCTATTCACTATTAAGATTAGTGAGTATTATTAGTAAGTTATTGTTATAACTAATTGTATAGTGTTACCGTATAAAAGCAAGCAGACAAGAGACTTTGAATGAAAGTGATTTTACCACAGTTAAGGGGGATATACTGTAGGCCCTCTGCTTTATAACAACATGCTCGACTGGTTTATGACTGCATTGGGATGACTGATTTATTATGTGCTGTCGTTGCTGTGATCACTTATCACTGTCTGATCATGATATAACGACGTCACACTACATGTCTCACACTGTCAGATCGATCTGTCGTCTAATGTATAATGTATTCCTGGAGAATACCCACTGCTACATGAAGCTATGCTACTGAATATCATACTAAATATCATATTAACTACTGCAGTGCAATGACCAGTGTCATACTGCATTTTAAGGCTGGTCTTTTGAATATATTTCCTGTTTATTTCAAGGCAGTTTGTCAGTTTTTCATGCTGACATAAGCATGCATACTGCATGTGTTTGTGATTCTGATCTGTGATATGATCATATTCACACACACACACACACATGTATCACTGTACTCATGTGAATGTGCAGCAGTTACTGTAACTGCGCTCGTTTGCATCTCACTCACTCTGTGCTTGTTTTCCTCCTGCATTTAAACCTCAGTGACCTTACACACTGATACAGCAGCAGCACATTGATGAAGAAATCATGTTTTATTCAGTTTTTCTTACACATCCGATTCAGTAGTCCACTCTCTCTCTCTCTCTTTTTGGTCTGTCAGTCATGTAGAGTCTGAGTCTGATTGCAAAAAGCACTCAGTGAAGACATGCATGATGAAGGCGGAACAGAAGTGCTTAATATATATATATATATATATATTTTTTTTTTTCTAAAAGCTCCAGCTGCTCTGACTTGACTGTTGTGATGTCATGTAAAAATAACCATCTTGGCACTGGCGTCTTCAATATGCTCTGTTTTGTTATGCCACGTTGTTATTGTCACTGTTACCCTGCATCATTTCTTTGTTCTTAAAAATTTAACAGGAGTATTTAGAAGTGGATTAATGTAATTTTGAAGTATTTGTCTGTCATCAGAAATGAAGTCAGTTCACGGCTTTGCTCCACTTTCTACTAGATATAAGAAATATCCTGCATTATGTCTGTATTGTATTTTTTCTCTAAGTTCAATACAGAAGAAGGCATAATAATAAAAAATGCATTGTTTAAAAATCTATTTTCGCAGCCATCGTGATCTAGCTACCATTGTGTTTGTAGAGAGGTTTTTTTCTATGTGTGGACCTCATCAAATGTTAAATACAGCTAGGATGGCCAGCACTTCTTCTAGACATGTACTGGATAAGAATGCCTTGCTCAAAGCTGCCAGATCCAACAAATAAAGGTGCACTGCAATCCGATAAATGTTTGCATAGTCTGTTTTGAACCGGTCACCTGTCCTGAGATCCATGTGACTAATCACACTTTAGTTTGGAGTTCACATCTCACTGTTTTCTAACCATTAACTGTGACTTTGCTTCAATAAACTCCTAATTGCTTCTTATCTATAGTTAGTAAGTTGTTAAGTTTAGGTATAGCATCAAATTAATGGATGTAGACACTAGTCATGCAGAATAATGCATTAATAATAACTCTCTTGCTTTATAATGCTTTATAAATGCTAATAAACAACCAATATTCTAGTCATATGCATGCTAATACACACTAGTGAGAATTGGTTCCCTTTGAATGAGTGTCCATGAAGAAAGAGGCGGAATGGTGGTAGTTGGTGTGTCGGCTGGACCCTGCCATCCACAAAAACCTTGACCCATTGGCATTGCCATAGAAACAAATTATGTCTGAGACTCTGAGTGGTTGGATGTGAATTGCTCAGAGCAGAATCTCTGTCGTCTTGTAATTACAATAACCAGTGTGGCGTGAACGTAGCATTGTTTGTTCCCCTCTCAATCAAAAGACAAAACAAGACATTTCAATTTTGCATTAAGCAAATTAAGCTTTTCTTGGGACCATTAAGATTTCTTTTAACCTTGACATGATTTTCATGACAATTAAACACATTTCCCAAAGAATTCTCATTTCTCGTTAAATTGTAGACAAATAAATGTACATTTCTGTGTTTGTACATCATAACTGTGTCTTGTAATGCAATTATAAGAAATGTTTATATAATGTAAATGTGATGATTATAAGTGAGAATGAAATGATAAAACTAATTAAATATATGAAGTAATTAGATTAAACACAACTCATTGGGTTACACTTTATTTTGATAGTCTACTCTAGACATTCTACTAACTTTAAGTAACTTTGTAATTACATGTCAACTCTATGTCTACTAACTTTCAGGCTGATGATGCACTCTGCAACTTTTTTGAGAAACGTTGCTTGTGCACTTTTCAATTGATAATGAGTAACAAATTTCTATATAATAGAATAAATACACGGGAAGTAATCAGGGAAAACAGAAACAGGTGTGTGGGACTCATTAACAGATGAGGAAAGATGGGAACAGAGTAAACACGGAAAAACTAAACCAAAACAGACTATAATCCAGTTATTACAGAAGTGCCTCTGTTTGATGCGTATATGCTTGTCTGCACTCATTCAGGTGAAGTCTGTGACATTAAACAGAGACTCGATGAGCTTGATGTCAGGAGCTCAGGACAAATCTTTATGCAAAGTGGAAATACCTGTGAATTTCTTTCCTTGACGCATCAGTTTATATCCCTAAAATGTACGTTTTGCACAAGGATGCATCAGAAACAAAGTGGATTGCCAGAACATCTGACAAGCCATTATATGCTTTTGAGTTTGTTTGATACGCATAATATAAAGCATTTTTATTTTATGGATAACTCGAGTCATGCACTTTTCCTGCAGCAGCTCACTTTGTGTCCCCGGCTGTTTTCCAGATATGTTTTATGTGTTATTCAGTACTCTAAAGTAACACTTGGACTTGTGGATCTTTTCCATGCACAGACATGATTAATTAATAATCAGATATGTTGTACATTTTTCTTATTTTATCAATTAGCTGTTGTAGCCCTTGTAAAACATTTTTCAAAGCTTGGATAAACTGGATAAACCTCACGTATAACGCATTGCTCCTGTTGAGCTCTTTGACAAAATTAAAGCCGTTTTTTTCATAGCCCTAACCTTTCTTGTGGATCAACCTGAACTGAATTGTTGTTTTTTATTATTTGTGGTGGACCTGGCCTCTGAGACCCCCGCTCTGCTGCTCTGCCCTGGGAAAATGTCACTGGGTCTGTTTCTGTGTGCTGGATCTGAGCTGACCTGTTGTGCCTGGCCTTTCAAATGCTTTCTGTGTGTGACCTCTCTACTGACACTCAGTGATTCAGCAAGCCAAGGACTTTCTGTTTTCACCATTTACTCCTTTATTCTCTTTGTGGACTTAAAAATGCTGGTCATTCACATACAGAGTCAGAATTTCCGTATTGTCTGTATAAAGATAGATCATTTATAGGACTGGAGTGCCAGTACAAGAGGATTGTATTTAATACGTCATTGTTCAGCTCAAACAGATGGAATGATCTGGTTTCAGGATCTGTATGGATTTTGCCCATTATGAAAAAGCCAGGCAGGAATCCAAGCCACTTTACAAAATGAAAGCAAAGAGAACAGGCTAAATGAAAGACAAAAATATACTCAATAAGATGGAAATTGAGAGACTCAAGGGGATTTCTGACAGCCTCAGTGATACCGTTCAACATGATACTGTCTAGACTACATTTACACATGTGCACACACACACAGCCAAACTGGTTTATTTTTTGGTTTATCATTTAGATTTCAGTTGTTTTTGTATAGCTTGATATACAGTAACCAAACCCTAACAGAAAGGGTTCTTCTTCCTCTTCCTCTTCCTCTTCTTCCTCCTCGTCTTCTTCTTCTTCCTCCTTTTCTCCTTCTTCTTCTTCTTCTTCTTCCTCTTCTTCTTCTTCTTAGCATTATTAGCATTATTATATGTACACAATAATTCAAGTGTTTGGGGTCCAGTGGATTTTTTTTTATGTTTCTAAACATATTGGACCACCAAGAACACATTTAATTGAACAAAAATACAGTTAAAACCATAATTTTGTGAAATATCCTTGCCATTAGAAATAAATGTTTTCTTTTTATTAATATACTCAAAAGCTGAATCATCACTACTCCAGTCTTTACTGTCATATGACTCTGTAGAAATCACTCTGATATGCTGCTCAAGAAACATTATTATTATTATTGTTATCAGTGTTGAAGCATCTGTGCATGTATGACTCATCTTCTTCAGATGTGAGAGTTTAGTTTCTTTTTCACTGTTGCATGGAGGTATCTTTTAGATTTGTCTCATCATGTCAGCAACGTTCAAGCCAACACAATTAAATGAGCTCAAGATATTAGGATAATTATAATGATCTAAATGAGATAATTAAGCATGTGGGAGATTAATCTTGGAGACCATCCAGTGAATGCAGTTTTAATTAGAAGACATTTCAGAGCAGTGGAATTATCACAATTGGAGTATTTTTGTAAAGCCTTTCAAACGTTCTGGCATCGTTGCTCAGGGATTTCTGTTTTTCAGTAATGAATTTCAGGATGAGTTATTTTTGACCTGCTAACGATGCAAGCTGAAGAGAGCGTTGAAATCTGTGAAGTAATTCATTAAGACACTTTGTGAGCTTAAGTAAATTACAGGCAACACTTTCTTTCATGCTTTCATGTCAAGCCCCTTTCTTTTCTTCTCTTCTGCAATAAACCAGCACATTTCTACGAAAGGAGGAAGTAAACAAAATGACGTTAGAGCGAATCAAGGGCAGCTCTATAAGAGGGTGATGGAAGTGTGAGTTTTGACCTTATCTGGTCCTCTCTCAGCTCTCTATACATACACATATACACACACAGTCTAAAGCAGCAGGTTGTCTCGCACCGCCAGGTGTCATAATGGCCAAGACTGTGCTGTTAAATCATTTTGATGACTAAACCAGGCTAAGCACCCTCACGCTTTCCCCATTTCACATTTCTCGTCTGTATTTGTTCACTCGTTTCAGCGTCAGTGTGACAGCAAAGCTTGGCGAGATGTCACAGCTGTCTTACGACTTCTCTTTTAATAAGATGAACGCAGCCACATGCACTGCAGCAGGGACAAACACTCACTGTTGTGTGTCCAATTTACACAGAGACATGCTGAGCTTGATCAAAGTCCTTTTTAAGCACTTGGCGGCCATCTTCACCACTCGCAAATGCAGCTATTTCCAGACAAGTACAGATTCTCAACTTAAATAAGAAGGGCGAGTCTCATGAAACCTGTAAACAACATATTCAGGACCCATTTGACATTTTATTTTTTTTCTGTGCAATGTATTTGATCCTATACTCTGTCTGTTACAAACCATCTGGAATTTTGTTTATAGTAATAGATACGGTACGTGCTGTAATACATGTGTTTTAGTGTATATCTGCACACATGCTCTTTATAAGGGTGTGCCTCTGACTCTCTGTCTTTATGAGAGGCCACCAGCACTCAGCAGTAATCGAGTGTAGGGATCATAGTGAAGATGTCATCTGTACATCAGAAGATTATCTCACTCTACAGGGTATTATATGTACCTCTCCTCCCCAATCTGAAGTGTGGATTGGATTGCACTTGTGTGGAGCAGTGTAATTTCAGATTACACAAGGGCTTTGGACTCCGATGGCATTACGGTGTGTGTGTGTGTGTTGTGCGCTGAGAGTGGGCATTTCTCCCAGAAAAAGCCTGCCTGCTCAGGATTATCCCGCAAAGCATAAATCCACATGATTCTTTCGTTTCTAGTGTGTGTTCAGAGCAAAGAAAGAACAGAAATGAGCTCAGTCAGATGAGAAAATGAGAAATCTTATATTCCAGCAGTGGTCACTGCACAGGTGAAAGTGCTTAATGATGTTAAAATACTATCTCTTGTCTCAGATACAATAGTAAGTTAGATATTCATAGGCTATTTTTTAACAATATAAACACTGTTGAAGATGAGGAGCTTTCAGATCATGCTGACCAACTCCACACGTCGTCCAATAGCAGGAGTATTTGTCTTGCCATTGGCAGGCAGATTAAAAATAGTACTTATTTATGTGTTTTATGTGGTAATGTTACGCACACACTTATGTATGCATGTATTTGTTTTTGTTTGTTAAAAATTCATATTAAATTTAATATAAATGTATTTATTTCTTAAATGTATACACTCTTTAAGTTAAGTTTACATTAACTAACAATGAGCAATTAATTTGTTACAGTTTTTATTCATCTTTGTTAATGTTAGTTAATAAAAATACTATACAGCTGGGTCATTCCATGTCAAACCAACCAATTTTAAAAAACGGTTGAAATTTTTGCTATATTTTGCTCATATTTTAAATGTCATGGATGAATATTTACTGAATAATACACTATTTTGTAGAGGGGGGACAAAAAATGGCAATTTTCACCTGAGATTCAGAGTCAAATTACAGGGGATTCAAAATTACTTTAACATTATAGTGCTGCCATCTTTTTACTTTTTCCACACAGATGGTGACAATTCAAAAATGGGGGAACAGAACTTTTAACGTTTTTTTCAAGTTTGCATGCCTGTAACTCAAGAAGTATTAAATGTATCTTAATGCCTTTTTAGATATTGGGTCTTAACAACTTTCCTTTTGGCATCTTTATTTTTAATGCCCTCTATGGTTCGGTTCCAGAGATATTGGAATTTTAATATGGCTCCAGGCATAATTTGTTAAAATGTACACATTTTCAGTGGTCAAAAATGTGGGTCAGTTTTGCAATAACTAATATGATACTACTTTTCTTTTAAAGAGGAATGTCTGAAGAACAAATAATGTTGAAACTAGAGATGTATCTTTCTGTCAGGACAACTGCATTGAACATACCTGTCTGAGTGCCATAAATATTCTTTTTACAAAGTTTGCATGCCTATAACTCAAGAAGTATTAAAGAAATGGCAATAAGATTTTAGATTCTGGTTCTTACATTTCGAGGCCCTACATCGTTCAATCCCAGAGATATAAGGATCTCAACTATTGAATATTACCTATTTTCAGTGGTCGTAAAATAAGAATCAGCTGCATACAAAGTGACCAAATCTGATTTATTTAAAGAACAACGTCTAAAAAAAAGGTCAAAATTAGAATTGTATCTTGTTACCCTCTATTAGATTTCCACAGATCTTACGAACAGATTTACCAATCTCAAAAATAAAATTAACATTATGATGCTGCCATCTTTCTGAAGTCATTTTACCCCCTTGTAATTCTCTGAATATTTCTGAATATCAGGTGAAAACCAAAAATAGTGGAATATTCATCCATGACATTTAATATTTTTCATCACTGTACATGTCTATCTTGTTTTCTGGAAAAAATATGAGCAAAATCAAATTTGAGCCAGAGACCTGCTTGAGTTGTCATGGAATGACCCAGCTGTTAATTGTCAGCTCATGACCATTAACTAACATTTATAGTTATTACTTTTCATTTAAATAATGTATTAATAAATGTTGCAATCAACTTTAACTAAGATTAATAAGTGTTGTTAAAGTATTTTCCATTGTTAATGTGTTAACTTTATGTGTTACTATAACATTTTTAGGGATTAATTATCTGAAGCTGAGTAAACATGACATCTAAATGGATTAGTGTTTTCTTTATTTCTTTAAATGCATTTAAATGCACTTTAAAGTTTGACATTTGGTCTGTATTTGAGGGTTAAAATAACAGATTTGTGTTTCTAACTCTCTCTGTGTTGATCTCTGGGGTCAGGAACATTGATCGCCTGTTAAGGAAGGTTATGACCCCAGACATGGAGAAACAGGCAACCTTACTAAAACACTTGTTTAAATGTCATGAATGACTGGCTGGTTACATGACACCAGCTCTATTCTCTCTCTGTCTACAAAAACTGGAGTGTTTAAATGTAAACGAGTGCAGTTTCAGCCCTTTAAAGGGCACAAAGAAGAGAGGGAGAGACTCAAAATATCCTCTCATTTTTTACCCTTGTCATCCATATTACCATCCAAAAAACAACCCTGTTAAATATAGGCCTTTGAGAAACATGCTCATGTTCTGTGTTGAATTATCGCCTTTATTTATTGATGCATAACATAACGGTTCTTTTGACTGGATAATTGAATGCTGCTATAATAAATTATAAAGCAAGAAGTTGATGAAAAAGCTGAGAAAAAGCAAAAGCTGGAAGTTTTCTTTTAGAAGTGTTGCACTTTAAACCACCAATTAATGTTGTTCTCTCTGTGTTCTGACTGTAGGTAATGTCGTAGACATTTACCAGCGTGAATTTCTGGCGCTGAGAGACCGTCTGCACTCTGCTGAGCAAGAGAACCTCAAACGCTCCAAAGAGCTCAACCTGGTGCTGGACGAAATCAAGCGAGCCATCGCTGAGAAGCAAGCACTGCGGGACATCAACCGCACCTGGAGCAGCCTGTCAGGTCAGACACAACACCACATCCTGAAACACTTTTCTGTCAACCAGTCATTGCCCTCTGACTTTAGGAGATGGTCCTCACTGCAGAACACAAGATCCAGGGGCGAGGCTGGATCTACAGTAGATCCAACCCCTCTCACCTTACATATACTTAAACCTACCGTCTCCACCCCCTTATCCCTAAACCTACCCATCTCCACCCGTGGATCCATCCACGCCCCTGGACCTTTTGTTCTGCAGTGAGGGGCTACTGGACTTTTTGGGTAGAATTAAAGGAATACTTGACCCAACGATGAAAATTCAGTCACCTGATGTGCTTTTTTCTCTTTGAGCACAAAACAATGTGTTTATCCATAAAATAGGGTCTTCAGGGTCCAAAACAACAAAATATTTTTTAAAAGATTAAATAAAGTTCTTAGTAATGTATATTATTAACCAAAAATGAAGTTTTATATATTTTATTTATATATATATGACAGTCCTCTGAATTTAATTACTATTGATATATGGACAACAAAACCAGTCATGAGGAATTTATTACCTAAAATGAAAGCTGAATCAATAAACCTCCCATTGATGTATGGTGCTTTAGGATAGGGACAATATTTGGCAGAGATACAACCATTTAAAATTTGGAATCTGAAGGTGCATAAATATATATATATATATATATATATATATATATATATATATATCGAGAAAATCGTCTTTAGAATTGTCCAAATGAAGTTCTTAGCAGCTGTATTTGTAGCAATAGCCAACAATACACTGTATAGGTCAAAATTATAAATAACCATAAATAATAATAATTTTGACCTATACAGTGTATTGTTGGCTGTTACTACAAATATAGCTGTGCTACTTATAACTGCTTTTGTGCTCCAGGATCACAGGATTATTGTGTCTTCATTCAGCATGTTTTTGGTCAGATTTCTGCTCATTCTACTGCTCATAGCAGTAGTCATTTACTCCCAACATCTGAGTGGCTGAAGACGCAGAGGATTAACGCTAACTTGTGTTTGGTTCTGAAGGGAATGCGCCTTGATCTACCTAAATGCGTTTATGTTCGCGCAAATCATTCATGATCCAGCCTCACCTACAGAAGCAGTCAGTATAATGTCTTTTAATGAATCTTTGCAAATCGCCTTTCCTAATAATGTGCTAATTAGCAAGTTTCACTATGAATGCAACATCTAGGACTATGAATATGGCTAAATAAACATCCTCTGAGAGCTCCTCGGAAAAGAAGGGGCGGGGTCAGCACAACTTGTGAAGATTTAAAGGGGAAGTACACAGAACAGAGTGTTTTGAACAGAGCTGTTTTTGACAGGGTAAAATTTATGTTTTTTTACACTACCATTGAGAAATTTTAAACAAACTGTATTACAGAATTTTCATTAGGACCCTAAAGAATCATATCAGCTTGTGGAAAATTGCTGTTATATGACCCCTTTAAGTTGCCACTTCTATTAACTAAATTTAGTATATATGTAAACCTGGGGAAAATAGCCTTCAAAGACATATGCAAGTAAGATGTAATGAACTTATTTTGTCTTCTGCTTTCTTCTATTTCTTTGTTAATCTATTTATTAATTATTTTTAATGCTCAGAATTATTTTAAAGACAGCATGGGACATGGGTTAATATCCTAATCATTTTTGGCATTAAAGAAAAATCAACAATTTTGACCATGCTGTGTATTTTTGACAATTGCTACAAATGTACCCGTGCTACTTATTACTGCTTTTGTGCTCCAGGGTCAAATAATCTGAAACTTTAGAACTGTGTATAACTTACAGCCAGCTGTCATATGTGCATTCATAATGCTTATAATAAAAACAACATGGTTATAATAAGCAGCATCACATTATGAATGGATTTAATTGATATTGATAGATTTTGTATGTTTTGTTGTTTCCATGCTAAAACTTGCTTTCATTTATTTTGGCACTGTCGTCGTTCAGCTTGTTTTCGGTCAGATTTTTGCTGGTTCATTAAGGATCACATCATGCACAGCTGTCAGCTGTGTTTTAAAAAGTTTATTTTTTTCTTAAGACATGTTTTTTCATAAGGATTAAGCTGCCCCTTTAGTTTACTAGCTAAATTTAGTATGTGAGCATTGAAACATAAGTATTTAACAAACTCAAACATTTAATAACCTTGCTTTATCTTCTGCTTTCTTCTGTTGATTCATTTTAATGCTCAGAATTATTTTAAATTAGTTATCAGATGCCCAGAATTCTTTAGGATCTTAATGAAAAGTCCACAACATACTTTGGTTTAAATTTGTCAATGGTAGTGTAAAAAACATTCTTTTACTTTCAAAACCAGCTCTTTTCAGAGCAACCCGTGTTGTTGCATGTTCCTTTAAATCCACCCCTCTCTCTTCTGTGGGGTGACTAGCAGTATTGTTTACTGTAGCCACATTTAGCGTGAAAATTGCTAACTACCACATTACTAGGAAAGGCTATTTGCAAAGATTCATAAAACCCTTATACTCACTTCTTCTGTAGATGAAGCTGGATCATGAAACACATTTATGTTCAAACAACATGTAAATGTGAATTTTGCATCCGATGACCCCTTTAAAGACAATAATAATTCATATCAGATCGTGTGCTAGTTGTTTAAACCAGCTGACTTTGATTGGCATGTTTTTCAGATGAGACCAAGCTGAAGCTGTGGAACGTGACCAGCAGTAAGAATGTTCTTCAGCTGCCCAGCATCTTCCACCATCTGCCGCACCTGCTGGCCAAAGAGACCAGCCTCCAGCCGGCCGTGCACATCGGCCAGGGACGCACCGGAGGTCAGAGAAATGAGTTCCTCTTTGTAACGTGTGATGTGTTTTGTTACATTCTCCTGTAGGCCTGTCTAGTTAATACGGATTCTGTGTAAAATATGGGCCTGGTGCTTCTAGTGACCTGCAGCTGTCAGATGAGATCATGCGATATTGTTGAATCTCTGTGTTCACCGTCTCAGAGGCGAGTAGTGTTGAATGTCCTGCTAACGTGAAGCAGTTTATGACTAACGCTGAGCTCAAAGGAAACACTGAAGTGACAATAACATCAATATCTGCTGAGGAGAGATGTGTAAAAGTAATGCACTGTTTAATCTGTTGCTTTCTTATATTTGTTCTGTTGTTTATTTGCATCTTTATTCTAATTATTAATAACAAAGATAAGAAAATGCTATATTAATATAGTAAATATTATTAAGAAAAGAAGTGTAGGAAAAGATATAGTGTATTTTTGCTTTGGAACCTTCAGAAAAGCAGAATTTCTCAAAATTCAACTTGAATTTTGAATTGTCTGTTGATTTCAAATGGGTGTAGTTTAGACATATTTTTGGTTGATTCCAACAAATCATGCATCATTTTGTAGGTTTTTTTAATGGAAATTGTGAAAATCAAAAGAACTCATTTCGGAATATTTGCTCATTGCAGCATATTGCCAGCACAGGTCACACATATTCAGATACTTTATTCATTGCAGTAATATGTCACTGAATTTTTAAGGAGTTAATTGTAGTATGGTGAGCATAAGAGACTTCTTTCAGACTTCTAACTTAGGAAGATTATTGTACACATTTAGTTCATCTATTATCTGCCTTGCGTGATGATGTCATCACCCAGTAATACCAAGTTAAAATGACACTCTGATGTGCATTTATGACCCTTTTGTGTGATTTTAGAGATATCTAAGCAGGCCATGAAGAGCGGTTTGAAAAATACAGCCTCATAAAAGAAAAAAATGCAGCTGAAAATAAAAGTTAATTTCATTGTCTGCGATCCTCTTACCCCACATCCACCAAACGCTTATTATATCATCACTCTTAAAATGTATTGTCTCTCTGACTCGTATATTGATGTCGTACCTCTCTCATATTGCTCTCCATCTCCTGTCCTGGCTCTCTGCCCGGCTTTGTCCGGGTCTCTGGCCTGTCTGAGTGGACATTTCTCTGGGGTGCTGTCCAACAGCATCAGACCCCAACGGGGAGGAGATGTTCGCTGTCCCGCAGCCTCAGCGGGGAGCTGCTCTCCATCCGGCTTTAATTAGGATTGAGCTCTTAGAAATGCAAATGCACAGTCAGACAGGACTCTGTGTGAATGGTACAGTAAGCTTTAGTGGTGATCTGTCAGAGGTGGCTGATTATTGGCTTTCTCTTGTGTCTCTCAGTGTCGGTAGTGATGGGGGTGCCCAGTGTGAAGAGAGAGGTGCACTCCTACCTGACAGACACGCTGAGCTCGCTGATGTCTGAGCTGAGTCCGGCCGAGAAGGAGGACTGCGTGATTGTCGTCTTCATTGCGGAGGTAAGATCATAACAACAAGTGTATGCAGAATGAATTCATTTTTCATGAGGATGTACCATTTTCCTTAATGAGACCCAGAAATGCGATCTGAGTGTGTTCATAGACCCACATCATACATGTGGATTAATCACGTCTTGTTTTCTTGTGACTTTACCTGCTTTCTCTATTACATATATATGGCACAATATGTGGCATATATAATATAAATCCAAAAGAAGCCAGAAGTGACTTTTGAATGATTTTGAGTCACTGAATCATGGCAATTTGTTCAAAACGCTGATACATCCAGTATATAAAAAATTCTCTTTAAGAGTGAGTCATTAAATCATTTACCAACCAATTAGTTTGAAGCACCTCTGCTCTGTTGCTCTAAGATGTGCAATTCTGCTTTGACTTTAATGCCAGCATTTTTAGAAAAACTTGCTAGATTTTATGGCATCCAGAACATTTTGTTATATGGATATTTGAACATGCAATATGTCAAAACAAACATCAGAACATCAGAAAAAAAAGGTATAGCTTAATGCAGTCTTTTTTTTTATCAACCCTGAATATGAGTATGCTTCATGAAAAAAAACAACATTTTAAAAAGAAACAAAAAAACTTAAGAAATGCCATTTTTGGAAAATACTACATCTGTATCAGAATGGAATAGATTGTTTCCATCCAGTGATTGCATGGTCCTATTCCTGGTTAGACATTTCATTCGCAACATTAGTTTTAATTTATGCTGTATGCTGTTTAATTTATGATGATCAAGCTAATGTACATATGCATCGGCTTACACATCACTTGCAGTCACTGACTCAGTTTGTTTGCTTGTTTCCTTGGCTGCAATAACAATTTTCCTGCAATTTTCCACCAAATGGCCACCCTGAGTGTTGAAATACTGTTAGTTAAACTGGCAGTGAGTGGAGTCACACAGACCAAATGAAAAGTTACTCAATATTAACTACTTCTTTATTGAATATTGTATAAAATCATGGTCACGCTGGCATTTATGGTGTTTTCTAAATATCAGCTCAACAATGAATAACATGCTGACATTTAGGGACAACAGTATTCTTGTTTCTGTGGTATAGCCTTAATTAAAACATGTCATCTGATTGTTAACATGATGTAGTTCTTTAAATAGCTTTAGCGTAATTGACATTTTTGTTACTAGCTTGTTTTGTAGCTAAAGACTTATCTTAACTGGTAGTTTACGTTATCTGCTTTAAGTTGTCTGTAGTCTGTAACTTTTAGAAGCTACTGTACCATTTGTCCATTTCCCCATTGATTATAATACTGGTTTGTGTAGCTGCATAGCAGCACTGACCCGTAATAACAAAAATCCAGAAAATCACATTGTAGGATTTTTAATGAATTAATTGGTAAATTCCTCTGTAAAATAAGTATTTGGTTACCTACAAACAAGCAAGATTTCTGACTCTCTCCTCTGTCCTCCACTCGTTACCTGTATTAATGGCTTCTGTTTGAACTCGTTATCAGTATAAAAGACACCTGTCCACAACCTCAAACAGTCACACTCCAAACTCCACTATGGC
>JAUMHE010000063.1:2302645-2323343 GCA_032359235.1 Enteromius mattozi | reverse complement strand
TTTTGTTATTGACCAAATACTTATTTTCCACCATAATTTGCAAATAAATTCTTTAAAAATCCTACAATGTGATTTTTGAGGTATACCTATGATGAAAATTATAGGCCTCTCTCATCTTTTTAAGTGGGAGAACAGCACGTGGCTGACTAAATACTTTTTTGCCCCACTGTATATTTCAATGCAGGAAATGAAAATCCACTTTTTACCTATGACTAATGTATCCATTAAACACATTATGGTTCAGAGACAGCAAACTGTTAAAAGACACAGCTTAGTAAAATAATTATGATTACTAAAATTATAGTGACATGTTTTTTTTTTTTTTTTTAAAATACATTGTCTGATATTTTTGGATTTAAGGGTTAAAATGGAGCTGATTCTGAATACTGTGAGATTTACCGTTATGGGCAGTGTATTTCCTTTGAAGTTTTTATGAGAGAGCAGTGAAATTTGATTTGTCGAAGATAACATTATATTTAACAGATGAATTATGATAATCACAGTAAAGCATCATTCTATGTTTGACCACACTTGGATGTTTGGATCACAAGGACATTGTGCCCAAGACACCCTAGGCATTGTACACTGTCGAGTGTGTTTGAGCTGTTTCACTTTAATTAACATTGACTGTAGTTCATGAGTAACTGCTGGCAATTAAATTCAGACTGTGTGTGTGTTACTTTTGAGATAATTGAATTACAAGCTATACATCATTTTATTGTAATAGAGTGTATGTAATACACACTTCCATGAAACAAAAATCAGTTATATCTTCATAACAGTACAACAGACAGCCTACATAAAATTCATATAAATATCAGCTGTCACTCTGTATCTCCCAATGTAATGTCTTAGATATGTTCCGTTTTAATAGTTTTAGTGCCACCAAAAAAAAAAAAATCCAAAACTATGAGATTAAAGCCGTAATATTTCGAGAATAAAGTCGAAAAACTACGACATTAAAGTCGAAATATGTTTTATTAATAGGCTACATGTGAAGAATGAATGTTTGGACAGCACGGACGTTTTGCTGAACTAGTTGGTGGAATTTTCCCAAACACAACAGTATACTTTAATGAACTGACTCACATAAATACAGTGATCTGATCAGTAAAGAGCTTGAACAACACATTACTGTAAGACACAATTTGTGTTTCGCTATAAAACTGAAAGCTGAGACTTTGTTTTAAAAGTACTAAAGGGACAAATCTTATTGCTATTGGGTGGCGCACTATAACGAATCCAGTGGAAGACATGAAATATTATTTCCAAGCATATTGTCTCCACGAATATTACACATGATGTCATTTCTGCTAATAATCCCACATACATGTCTTTGTAGTGTATTAAAAAGGGTTAAATAAGAGAGCTACAGCGCCCCCCAAAGGAATGTCGACTGAGTCTGTGAGCTGATGTTAAGATAAAAAGTTGTTCCTGTTCAGCCTTTTAATTAATATCATATTCTTGATATTAAGCAGTTTCCGCAAGTTCTTAGATCTCATCCCAGTAAGATGAAGCGGCCGCTTGGATGCAACAATATTCGAATATGCCTTACAGCGTAGGCCTTCTCTCAATACAGGTCATTTGCAAGTGCACTATACTAAATATTTTAACTTTAATTTCTAAAATTTTAATTCTTGAAACATTTCGACTTTATTCTCGTAGCATTTCGACTTTATTCTCGAAACATTTCAACTTCAATCTCGTAATATGTTGACTTTAATCTCGTAGTATTTGGACTTTAATCTCAAAATATTTCGACTTTATTCTCGTAGTTTCGACTGTATTCTCGAAATATTACGACTTTAATGTTGTAGTTTTAGATTTTTTATTTTTTTTGGGTGCACTAAAACGCGGTCATAATAAAATTTCCTCAAAAGCCTCAAAAAACGTATTTGATACTCACAAATGTTTTTACTGTCACTTTTGATCAGTTTAATGCATATTTGCTGAATACAAGCCTTCATTTCCATTTCTGTACCGCAGCCTCAAGGGTGTTCTTTTGAGAATTATACTAAAAGGCATTTTAGTTGTTAAAAATGTATAAGCTACTGATCAGATGAGAGAAAGCATGGTCATGCTGATCATTTGGAGGCCAAATATTGTACAGTACATAATGTATTTAACCATATCCTGAAATGACTGAATATTACTGACGTTCATTCACTGAATATTCATCATTCATTTTAAATGCCTAGAAAAAAGTGACCAGAACAACCTTCACATTTTCAGCTTTTCATTTGGGTTGGGATTGACAGTAGGGTGAGTAAATGATGACAGAATGTTCCTTTTCTGGGTGAAATTAAAAAAGGAAAACACATTATATTAAATAGTTTTGATAAACTTACTTCTTGACCATTATTAAAGCACGTTCTG
This sequence comes from Enteromius mattozi, assembly GCA_032359235.1. Classification (NCBI taxonomy): domain Eukaryota; kingdom Metazoa; phylum Chordata; class Actinopteri; order Cypriniformes; family Cyprinidae; genus Enteromius; species Enteromius mattozi. The sequence goes on along the minus strand of JAUMHE010000063.1, from coordinate 2,320,967 downwards.
TGAGTGAGTTATGTGAATTAAACATTCAATACTTATTGTCACATTTCTTTGCTTTCTACTGAGTGTTTGTCATTTCCACACACCTGCAACTTATTTGGATTCAAGCAGACCCATTTGAATGTACTTTGCATTCACAATTTAGATTTTCATTTTCATTGACTTACAGCATGGTTCGGCTTTCTGTAGATGCAAATGTGTTGAGACAACGTCAGACTGCAGAGAAAGATGTGCTTTGTTGATGTCTCACAGGAAATCCTTACTGTTCATTTGATTGTGAGAAAATCACTGGTGGTGTTTGCTAAGGCAGGTCTCAGTATAACTATTACTATTCCTCATAATAACCATGTCTCTTAAGTATTAGAACCTGCAATGTTGCGTTGTCGGTATGGCCTCTTTTGACTTGAGGTGAGTATCCTCATCCTAGAACATAATGAATAAGAGCAGCTCTAAAAACACTCCAAACCCTCTAGCAACCAAATAGCAACATGCTAAAAACACTCTGAAGGCCTTAGCAGCTGAAAAACAGTATGCTGAAAAATAAACACTCAGAACACTCTAAGCTACTGAACACCAGCTTGCCCAAAACCATTAAGAACAATAGCAAACATATGGCAACACACTAAAAATCTTCTCTGAACACTGAATAGCAACAAACTGAAAACCACTCAGAACACTCATAGCAGCACCACTGTGGACATTTTTCCCCCCCTAGGAAAGCACCATTCACATTTTCATCAGTCTCATGGATACATGAGATTCACATTTTGTGGATACATTTTTCTGTCCATTTTTGAATAGAGGGTTTAAAAGGATTTGTTGTATGTGACAGGCTTTTGGAGTGTTGTCTTTTAGTTCTGTCTCTGAAGCGTTATGAAGAGTATAGCTGATGTGACAGTAAATGGGTCAGAGTTGTTTGTCTCATTATAAGTCACAATCCTCAAGCTTCCTATTTGTCTGAAAAAGCAGCAATTCCCATTTCTCTGGATTTGAAAGATTTGGTCAAAGTTGCTGCAGGTGTTTCCTCATCATCTCTTCCCTGTGTCTCAGGAGTCGCTCTGATAGTTTAAAAACAGTGACTTAGTCATGAGTGATCTGTGGGAAGTAATGAGGATTTGATGGGTCTTGGCGGGTCATGGACACTGACGCAGTGTCTGTATCCTCACATTATGCCCTCGTATTCTGTCCTTGAGTTTTACTGTTCTGGCTCCATTTGACACAATAGGATACAATAATAGTGCTTCAGAGCAGCCCTAGTGTATTTCAACATGAAACGAAAATTGCGATTGTCTTTTCTCTCCATTATAGAGATTGAATTCATGAATTTAAAGATGTGCATGGACAAATGATTCATAATAAAGACAACTGATAAGAGAATTTAAATCCAAGTGGCTTTTATTTAAATACAGCACAAACTTTGTTTTAAATGATAGAGAAATTAATAAATCGTTTAAAGTTAAGTTAAAATTTCATCTTAAAGAATGAAACAACAAATTCTGTTCATTTTAATGATGGCTATAGTGCCCCTTGTGGAAACTCCCAGAATGCTTTGCATACTTGAGTTGCGTTTTGAACGAACTGTGAAATCCATTTGCTGTTTTATAGTGGAAAGTGCTTTAGCAGCTCATCACCATTTGCTTCCATTATTGGACAGTTAAAGTTTCTTTCTTGACTACAGAGACTGTATAATCTCTTCAGCAGGAAAAGTCAGGAAATGAGAATCGACATTCTACTTAAAACATCCATCCAAAAAACTCCTACAAACACTTGCCTAGTCCAAAGGTGAACATTTATTAAACAACCGATTCTTGCTTTGTTTTGCAGACGGATCAACAATATGCAAATAGTGTTGCTGACAACCTTAAGCGCCTGTGAGTACCCTAGATTTTCATTAATGTTATGACCACAATCTGCTTGACTTTCATTGATACGTGTGTTTATGTGTTTGAGAGATCATATGACTACAGATCTTTACTCACATGCTTTTTAAGGACAATAGCAAAAGAAACAGAAGGGAAAGTCCATCCTCCAGGGGTTAGAGTTCCTCTGCTTCGTTCTGCTTGTCCCACATTAGTCATGTGCTTGTGTTTATACTGATTGTTTTTGCACAGAGTTACAACACTGGAACAGAATTCTGTGTGTGTGTGTTTTGATTAGATCTTAGCTTTCGTTGGCTTTTATTTCTCCCCTTACTCTATCTTCATACTAATGGGTGTTTAATGTGGGTGCACAATAGGGTTATTATAATGAACTACAACTAAAACCGTGGAAAAAATATATGCATTACTTGGGAGAAAAGCAAAACTCAGTAACTGAAATAAAATTTTAATTTTGTTAATATATATGAAAACTTGATATACTGAAATAACTCAAGTTAAAAGTGCAATACAATTAATAAAAACTATGTAGACCTAAAAATAGACAAAATAACTAAAACATTTTAATTAAATTTATCTGGTATGAAACTGTTATTTCTTTTTGGTAATACTTTATTTTAGAGACCAATTCTCGCTACTAAATAGTTGCTTACAAGCAGGGATATTACAACCTGAATTACGGAAATGTTTATCAACTAAATTAGCTCATTTGAAATTTGATGCCTGCTAAAGGTCTCAAAAAAGGAATACTTCCAGAAACCACGGTCGGTAAACACACTCCACCATGCCATCTGCAGATACCAACTAAAGCTCTATCATGATAAAAGAAACCATATGTGAAGATGGTCCAGAAGCGGTGTTGTGTCCTGTGGGCCAAGGCTCATTTAAAATGGATTGTTTTAAAGTGAAAAAGTGTTCTATGGTCAGACGAGTCCAAATTTGTCATTCTTGTTGGAAATCACAGACGCCGTGTCCTCCGGGCTAAAGAGGAGTAGATCTTCTAGCGTGTTATCAGCGTTCAGTTCAAAACACAGCATCCCTGATGATATGGGGGTGCACAAGTGCTTACAGTATGGACAGCTTGCATGTTTTGGAAGGCACTATGAATGCTGAAAGATTTATAAAGGTTTTAGAGTAACATATGCTCCCCTCCAGATGACGTCTATTTTAGAGAAGGTCTTGTGTATTTCAGCAGGACAATCCAAAACCACATACTGCAGCTATTACAACAGCATGGCTTCATAGTAGAAGAGTCTTCTAATCCTTAACCTATTTAGTGTGTCATTAAACACAAAATACGTCAAAGATGACCACAAACTCTTCAGCAGCTGGAAACCAAGAATCAGGCAAGAATGGGACCTCGATCCCAAGACGTCTTCAAACTATTTTGAAAAGAAGAGGAGATGCTACACCAGCGGTTCTCAATCCTAGTCCTCGCGCCCCACCGCTCTGCATATTTTGTATGTATCTCTTTGTTAACACACCTGATTCTGATAATCTGCTCGTTAGAAGAGAGCTCCGTGCATGAACTGTGTTCCAATCAATATGGTCCCTACACAGTGTTCATTGCACCCTGAGCAGGGGAAATCTGTCAAAGTTTACTTCACTTCGGAACATTCATTCACGGATTTGCACTGTAAATAAATGAATACAATTTAAATTACGTCTCGCACACTTAAATGTACTTTGAATGGAATGTATAAATTCACTTCGAACTGGAATTATGGCAGAATATCTGGTGATGTCCACTTCGCAGTGCACATACGTTTGAATAGAACAAGTGTCTGAAGCGACAAGAGAAACATACGAAATGTATAGAGCGGTAGGGTGTGAGAATCGCTGTGCTACACCATGGTAAACATGCCGTCCAAACTATTTTGAGATCTGAAGCAGGCATCAAATTTGAAATGAGCTCAATTTTGTGTATATAATTTAGCAATTTCTCAGTTTAAACAATAAAATATTGGCTCATGTGATTTGAAATATTCTTTTAGTTTTCATTTTATTCAAATTTGAAAAAAAATGTCACTTCCAACTTTTGTGGAATTTGGGTTTTACCAGCATTTTAGCTGTTCATTATTACTTACACACATTAATGTCTAATTCTGCATGACCATAATTTTGATTTAATTCTTAATTTGAGTTTGAGGCAAAAATTATAGTTAAAGGGTTAGTTCACCCAAAAAATTGTGTCATTAATTACTTACCCTCACGTCGTTCTAAGCCTGTAAGACCTTTGTTCATCTTCAGAACACAAATTAAGATATTTTTGATGAGATCAGAGAGCCATCACACCCTCCATAGACAGCAATCCAGCTGAAATTATCCCAGATCCAAATACGTTGCAAAAACATTGGTAAAAAAGTCCATGTGACATCAGTTTTGTGACGATAGGAGAATACTTTTGTTTTTTTAAACGTATTTGATGTAATCAGCCTTTTTTACATCTGGGGGAAAGCACGCGCATGTGCGTAATCGGCGGTTGTTTACGCCTAGAAGAAAGCGTATGCACATGTTGTGATCATTTCTAAATTGCGGAAGACCATTATTTTTATTTTCTTTGTGCAAAAAAGTATTCTCGCAGTGTCGCAAAACTGAAGTTGAGCCACTGATGTCACATGGACTGTTTTACCTATTTTTTACTGTGTTTCTGGATCATTTCAGTTGTATTACTGTCTATGGAGGGTCTGACGGCTCTCTGATCTCATCAAAAATATCTTAATTTGTGTTCTGAAGATGAACTAAGGTCTTCTGGGTTTGTCAGAAGTTTCATTTTTGGGTGAACTAACCCTTTAATAGTGAGAACTGGTCCCCAAACTAAAGTGTGGCTTTCTTGTTTGTTTACTGACTTTTAAAAATTTTAATTTATAGATGCATCACACAAACACACCTAAGCTGGGACTAGTCCTGTTCAAACTCCGAAAGAGACACAAATACTATTAAATATGAAATCATTAAATATTAAATATGAAAAACAGACTCAAATTTAAGTCACAATTTGCTGAAAATGTTCCTCTGCATTATCAAAACTTGACGCTAGTCCACATTCACTTTCAGTGCAGCTTGGACATTTTACTAAACATCTTTTTTTGTTTTTTAAAAAAGAAATAAAGTCAAACAGAATGATGTGACTGAGTAAATAATGACAGTTAATATATATCCTCTCTTTGCATGTGTTTCAGGTTTCCAGGGGAGATTCAGTCTGGGCTGCTGGAGATCATCTCTCCCTCCATCCATTTCTATCCAGACTTCTCTCACCTCAAAGAGTCGTTTGGTGACCCTAAAGAGCGGGTCAGGTAATATAACTGCTGTAGACAAACCCTCATCCCATCAGTGCATGTGTGTGTGTTGTTTGTGTTTTGTTGTAATTGGTCATGAATCATCAGTGTGAACGCTGAGCCACAACTGGCCTTCTCAGCCATTAGCGTTTCACATGCAGTGACTCAGTATGGAAAACATATCTGTTTGCACACACAGTGATCACATGTACAGGAAAGCAGTTTACATTCACTGCTTTCGATTCTGCAACTTGCATTTATAAATCGTGTATGGATTCGTTTTGGAACGCTAAATGTGTGAAATTGAGTTAGCTAGAGACATCTGTGTTGGTGTACTAGAGTTTCAGGTCTTATGAAAACGCTCTCTGCTGAGCAGAAAGTTCTGCCTGAACTTAAATGAGCTTTATTTGTGTGTGCGTGTTCCCCCGGGGTCAGGCTTCTTTATGCCTTATTCATGAGTGCACACACTTCCAGCATCTCTGTTCTGTCAGTTCAGTTTAATTAACACAAACGCACAACTAAACCAAAGAATGCCACTACACATACACACACACACTCTGCTTATTTGCAGCCTGTCACATCAGTGCTGTCTCTCACACAATCTTACACTGCCACTGCGTGCCGAATTCAAAGATGTAACAATTAATTTCACATTTATAAATTATTTGCCTTTTTTGGAAAGGTTTCATTGGGTGAACAACTGGCATGTTTCAGTACAGTCCATATGGGACTTCTTTCCCTCACAGCCTCATTTTCATTCCTGTCAAGGGTTTCCCAAGCTGGGGTTGATAAAAATCTAATAATTATACTGAATGCAAAATTAAAATAAATAAATGGGGCTGCATGATCATCTCATTTAATGAAGTAACTGTATAGTCTGATGCACTGTGAAGTCAGTGAAGCACAGCACTGTGTTCATTCACGTGAGCAGCTCATTTTCCTGTGTTTTTAGCAGCTCACAATAAATGCAGCAAAGTCCATCTCTGCATGTGACACTATCACAGCTACAAAGAGGTTTGAGTCCACTTGGAAGTCCAGCTACAAAGTCAAAATATACACTTACTAAAAAATGATATGTAGTTCCATATCCTGTAACCATTACCCAACACTGAAGACCCGTGAACATGTTAAATTGCCAACTTAATTGTTATCTTAAAATCTAAGGGGGGCTTTCAGTAAATATTTTACATTTAAGGTGTTCGGCTGACAAAAACATTAGAGAAACCCTGGCGTGTACATGATTGTGTCACTTCTATGCAAATATGTCACTTCTCTATCTAAAGTAAAACAGTAGCACTCTGTTCTGGACAGAAAAATTCTTCTCACATTCTCCTAAAATAAACAGTCAGGACAGTGGAGATTGATGCAAGTAAATATGTTCATTAACGTCTGTTTGTTCTCAAAGCCTGTCGGATCTCATCAGGCCAACCAGTTCAACCCTTGATGAACAGATCAATGCTGGATCAGACAGGCAGATGAATCCATCACCAATCAAGCAGACACACAAATCAATAACCAATCAGCCATGAAAAATACAAATCCATTTTAGACCAGATCTGCTTCTTTCTAGTAATGTGTTGCAAGCTTTTAGCTTAGCACAATATGATTTTTTTTTTTTTCAATGTAGTTTAAAATACTGGCCAGGTGGTGTTTATATTTAGAAGATAAATGCCTTCAATAATATTCAAATGCCTCAGCTTTTGTTTCAGTGTTTGGTGGCATGAGTGCAATTCTCTATTTTATAACAAACTCATTTAATTTTCATTACTTTAAATGAAATCCAGTCTTTTAGTGGTTAAAGATTTAGACCGGTCTGTAAACAACCAAAATGAGTTTACGAGTCTTAGTGTGCTTTAATCTGACATTGCGTGACTGCGCTAGAGTTTGTGTGTGTGCGGTGTGTGATTTGACAAAGTTGAACAGATGTATCCTCGAGAGACCCTGAGCGAATTGGTGGCATCTCACACATCTGGGAAAACAGAAAAGCTGCCGTCTGAATGTCATAGATAGCGTCGCTGACCAGATTCCACAGGTTTTAACAAATAGGGTGCATAGGTTTATCCAACAGTGAACAGGAAGCAGCATAGGGAACAAGTGTACATCAATATATGACTTCACAGGAGGAAGAGAGGAAATCAGGAGATGAAGAGGTCACTGCACAACAACTGAGTATGCTGCAAGTTTAGTTGCAGTTATAATTACGCTGTAAAAGAAAATCAGTCAAAAACCGACAGCTAAATTTGTAGTTAAATAGCGTAATTTTGTTAACTTATATCATGTTTCTATACAACCTATTAAAGTCCTAAAATCTGTTTTTTTACCTTTGAAATACACTAATAACCACATGATGAACCAAAGCCCATCACAAACAGATTTTAAATATGAACATATGGGTGATTCTATAATAAGTGTCTTAAATAGCTAAAAATCATGATTTCTTTTTGTCCGCATTAGTCAGTGTATTTTTTCCAATGTGTATCAATGTGCAATCAAAATATTTTATAGTACTTTTCTTTTGGCAACAGTTTATTCATTTTATTTATAAAAGCCCTAAATAGTTACTTACTTAATTCTACAACATTAAATTATTATTTTTTTTTAAATTTTCCTTAAAAAAATGTGTGTCCCCAAATCCCACGTCAACTCTGTTACCAAACCATATTTTGCTTTTAAATTGGTGGAATTGTGTAAGTTACAGGAAATTATGTCACTTTCTCTCACTGATAAGATCTGAAGCACTGAAAAGTATCTGAACTCTCTCTTAGAAAATATCTTAATCTAAAAACCTCTTACACCAAGAGTTATTTTTAGAACGTCAACTCTGTTACCACAATATCAAAAGAATTTATTACTGATCTAATATTGGGTTATCTAAAGCTCCTTTAATCACGTTTTCATTAGTGTCGTGTTCTTAGCATTTATGCCAGCAAGTGGAGTTTTTGGAAAGATAAGATAAAAATGTCAGTTCTGTTACACTATTGTCAGCATTGTTATTCTACCTAGGTAACAGAGTTGACAGTGACAGACGTGTGTCATATATAGAAGGTGCTCAGTGTCATTCACACAAGCACTAAACACCATCATTAACTAAAATATGCAATAAACATTAATTTACCAACATCACATGTAACACACAACCCTACTAAACATAACTGATAAGAAAAAAATAAGAAGAAACATAGTTATTTCATAGAAAAAACTAAATTTTAAATGCAATGCAGGGAATTCTGGAAATGTCAGTTTATGTTTTTTCTCTGTAAATTTTACAGGAATTTATCATTAACCATTTAACAGGTTTTAACCGTTTCATTTTCACAGTTTTTCCCTTTTTTCCCATCTTGCTATTTATATCCTCATTTATAAACTGCTAATTTTATTTATAACTGTAAATTTTGCTAGTTTACTTCCTGGGGGTATGCCAAATCTTTGTCAACTTTTCACCCCTGGTGAGTTTGCATCCCTGTAGTAAACACAAGCTCTGTTTTCAACTGCATTAAACACCATGATGGTTACCTCCTTCAGCATATTTCCATGCTGGAGAAGTGCACAGAGTTTTGTCAAAAAGATGCCAGAAGGTTAATGATCTCATCACAAGATTACTCTCTCTCTCTCTCTCTCTCTCTCTGTGTGTGTGTTCTGGTGTACAGTATATGGTTTATGAGAACACATGTTTAATGACATGGGTACTACAGCATAAACATGGTTTAAGGACATTTATGTTCATTGTGAATGGCAATTGTTTTCTTGGAAGGTTTGGGTGTGTGTGTGTGTATGTGTATTGAAAAACTGATGTAAATGTATGTAAATGTACACATATGAAGTCTCTAACAGATAATTTGCAGTCTGCAGGGTTTCACAGGAAGTAGGGCTGCTTACCAAAACACTGAAATTGTATGTGTGTGTAAGTTTGTGTAAAACACAGTGAGAAGCGTGTTTGTTTATCATTGGATCATTGGCATCGATGTGGTCACTGCTGGTAAAATCCAGTGTGCGTTTTTAAACCTGGATGGGTGTTGTCTGGCCATCTAATCAATTCCCCTAGTTACTCGTTCATGGCTATGAGAACAATAGGGAAAATATCTGATGGATTTTATTTATTTAACCCCCAAAAAAGCTTCTGTATGTGTATATATATATATATATATATATATATATATATATATATATACAGTAAAGTGGCTGAAAAACATCTAGACTATACAGTGTGGCTCAAACATATATTTCTGTTAACATAACTCCATGTGACAGCTCTTGGGATAAGAGGAAAAAACTTTTTTTGGGCCATCTCATGTGAGCTAAGTCATCTTGAGTGACAATCATTTGTGGACAAAATGCAATTTGACAATACTTACAATGTGCCTGGAAGTGTAAGTAACTTGATATTGACTTATTTTTTTATTTAACTGTTTTAACTGTATAATAAAAAAATATATATATTTTGGATGAGATTGCACACAATTAATTTAAAAAAAATAAATAAATAAAAAAATACATTTCATTTCCAGTCATGCTGATATTATTCAAAAACATCACCCTTGCTCTTTTCATTGGCTATGTAATAAATATGAACAACAAAAACTTATACTGGCGCATTTTCTGACCCCATACTTTAGTGTTTGGAGGTATTTTTGCCCCAAGCTCATGTTAGTTATGGATATCTTCTTGCCAATTTCCACAAACCATAAGTCACATTCTTTCACATTAAGTTACTAGTGATCTGATATGTTAGGCTGTCTTGCACTTGGGAACTGCCAACTCCATTTTAACAAGTTAGATAACCCAATATTAGATCAGTAATAAATTCTTTTGATGTTGTGGTAACAGAGTTGACGTTCTAAACAAGTTTTAACAAGTGACATAATTTCCTAAAAATGCACACTGATTGGGAATGATTTTTTTTGTTCTTCATTGTTTCAACCAATGGCTTGAATGCTCCCTTGTGTTGTATCTCTCAAGTTTTCATTCAGCTCCCATCAAGACTAATTACTGTTTGACGTCAGTGATGACATGCAAGAAACATAGACAACTGACATCAGACCTGGTGTGACATGTCATTATGTGCAATACTTAAATTGAAGGAGCTTGTTAACATTTGTTGTCAGTTTTTGAGCTCAGTACTTTAAAAGAATATGCTCAACAAACAGCAGCTGACAGAAATGATCCATCACTCACTGTCCTCTTATTTATAAACAACGGTTCTCTGTTACTGTTTATTATCTTAAACCTGTTGGTTTATGTTTGTTTGGCTGCGTATTATTCTTTATGAATCATATGCATATTGTTTTTGCAGATGGCGAACAAAGCAGAACCTGGATTACTGCTTCCTGATGATGTATGCCCAGACTAAAGGAACTTATTATGTACAGGTAAGATGAAGATTATGCATATAAAATTAGTGATAATGTACTGCCGGCTGGTCGAAATAAACCCTGACAGCTTGTCTTGTATTTCTTTTATGAGAATTGTAGGAAATGGCTTCCAGGGGAAATAAAAAGCTCTTATAAAGACAAGCTGATCTTTGAGGACACATTTGGACTTCTTTTGTAGAGTGTTCTTTTATGATCAGTTTTTTTGTGAGTGTTTAGATAAAGCCAGCACATGACAAAGTCCTTTCTTTTTTCACGTGTTCACTGTAGAGTGTGTTCTTTGACACTGATGTGTGTGAAGGCGGTTTTTCCTTGAAAAGCAAAATGCTAAATCCACTTTGAGTTTTTTTCTTTTTTTTACTTGGCACTCTCATCACATGCACTAAAGCTCACTCGACATTGGTGCTTAAAGAAAAGAAAATGCACTCCACCAGCTTTTAAAAAAAGTGACAGTCATCAAGATGCCATCAAAAGCACAGTGTAAGATTTAAACAAAAAGTGTGTACTTTCTGCGCTTCTCGCAACACCAGCGTGTATTGTGTACAGCACAATATAAATACAGTTTACTTGACTTGTTTAGTGGAAAAGTTCTGTGCCATTTTAGTGAATGATTGTTAATGCATCTTTTCAGACAAGTGCTATTTTATGTTATTAAAGGAATAGTTCACACAAAAATTAAAGTAACCCCATATTTTAATCACCCTGAAGGTGTATATGACTTTCTTCTTTCAGACGAACACAGTCAGAGTATTTAAAAAGTTTATCCTGGCTCTTCCAAGCTTGGTGATGCTGGTGGATAGTGGCCATTATTTTGAAGCTCAGTAAATCGGATATATCCATCGTGAAACTAACCTATACGCCTCCGGGGGTTAAAACATGTCTGAAGCAGATCGATGGGTTTTTGTATCAAAAATATTTCTAGATTTCAAATTATAACCTAAGCACCTGACTTCCGACAAACAGTATTTAGGTTATAATTAAAATCTAAAACCCATCGATCTGCTTCAGATGATATGTGATAACCCCCTGAAGGCGTATAGGTTAGTTTTACATCTCAGTACTTGCGGAAATATCTGATTTACAGAACTTCAAAATAATGGAGACTATCCACCAGTATTACCAAGCTTGGAAGAGCCAGGATAAATTTTTACTGTGTTTGTCTGAAAAAAGAAATTCATATACACCTAGGATGGCTTCTGGGTGAGTAAAATATGGGGTAATTTTTATTTTTGGGTGAACTATTCCTTTTAAATGTTGATTTTTGTTTTTTTTATTTAGATTTTACTTTAGGTAACACTTATTTTTTGATCAATTAACAAAATTACTTTATTTAACGCCATCAGTACGAGCGGTTCCAATCTCTTTTGCCATTGCACTGTGAACAAAAAAGTGGCCAACCAATAAGAGTGGCACTTTTTGTTTTACATCCAGAAATGCGGTTACATAAACATTGACTTGGTGGAGCTCAAGAACAGACTATTTATACAGTGAATAACAGAAAAAGATCCTGGATTTAGCCGACAAGAATGTTGTATTAAAGTCTTAACATTTGAAACTGTTTGATTTCCTTTTTCTTTTCACATTAGGCTGAACAGAAAACGTGAAAATTAAACCAAGTTATCATACGATCATTCATGTCTGTGTGAGCAGTCCTTTAGACTATATATCATAGTATATCAACTTCTGGAAAATCGCACACCTTTAAATCATTTACTCTTTAGATACCCAGAAAAAGAATTGAAGTTGTTGGTGATTATATTCAAATGATTCTGAGCCACTTCACAGCTGCTTGTCTTCCTTCAGCATTGTGTCTCTCTCTCTCTCACACACAGCTAGAGGATGACATTGTTGCACGGCCAAATTACTTCACCACGATGAAGAATTTCGCCCTGCAGCAGCCGTCAGAGGAGTGGATGATTCTTGAGTTCTCCCAGCTGGGCTTCATCGGTGAGTCTTACTCAAACTCAGACTGCAGACGGTGTCTTACACTGCTGTCGGTGTGTGTTAACCTCCTCCTTAGAGCACAGTCAAACTCACACTGAATTCTTCCAAACAGAAAGATTCTTCTCACTGTTACCAGAAGAAAACTGTCATAATAGACGTCAAACCTTATAAACCACTTTTAAAGCTGGTTCTGTCTCCAGAGGTGGATGTGGACTGTTGAGGTTGCTAAATGTTTTCGATGCTTCATCTTTGTATAAGACTAGAAAGTGATTATTTTTTTCTCTTTGAAACTGAATTGTCACCACCTCTCATAAAGTTCACGTTAGTTTTTGTCAAGAACAATTTGCTAGAGTCGTGGTGACATAAGAGCCGAACCCAAACCTGACAGTCCTAAAACAGTCTTTACATGCAGATTAGAGAAAATAATGCATTTATTGCTACAGTTATTTATAAATGATAGGGTACAACTGGGCTAAAGACCCACCTTAAGAAAAATATATTCTATTCACTGTGCCTAAAATGTATAATTGCAGAAAAAATTATACGTTGTATTGAACATTAATGAAGCAACAGATTTTGTGTGAAAATAAATCATTCAAGTTGTTTATTTTTTTTTTAAATCTTAGAAATGTATGAGGTGGCAAGAGGGGCCTTTTACACCTCACGGACCCGCAGTATTGATACAAATACTTCAGCTAAAATGTATATTTTTTAATAATGTCTAAGTTAATATTTGTTCTAAACAATCACTTTAGTAAAGTTTGCATTATTTTCTGCTTATTTTGATATTTCAATAAATATACTGTCATTAAAGTATAATATAAAAGATATATTTTAAAATACAGAAACAAAATAATTTTAATAAGTAAAGATTCTAAAAGTTTTGAAGGAGATTCTATAACAATTTGAGATATATTTACAGTAGTAACAACAAATGAAATTTTATTATATGATATGATTAATATCTTGTCATGGTGATTATATCTAATATTGTTACAAAGGAGACGGGGACGTGCTGATCCATGTTCAGAGTATTCACAGGATAACTGAACACAAAACAAGGCTAGGCAAGACAAAGACACACGGGGAAACACTTCGTACGAACTAGGTTCAATACTCCATGCGGACAGAATCACAAATGGGACTTTAAATACAAGAGAAGACGAGATAGCGAGATGATAAATGACCATAGTGACAAACAAGGGGGCGGAGTCGTTTCATTTAAAAAATTACTTCAAAGCGCATTTCGCAAATCATTTGATTCAAAACGGAACATCATAGCCTGTTTTGCGAATAATTTTATCCCCACCGGGGATACAAATAATTCAGCAGAGGCAGGGATGCATTAACCAGAGGGGGGTAAATCCCCCCCATTCTTCCCTACAATGCGCTCCCTGTAAATATAAGCCTGCTGTATGTGTTATTATAAGTTTGTCAAGCGTGACTGGCTCATATTATTCTATGGCGTTTCTGTGTAGGTGTCAGTCCAAAATGGCGGCGGAGTCACATAGACAAAACGCACTTTACAAACTGACCGTAGCAATGTTTTTCTTAGAAACAAGTTAACTTAATATGTTTGCTGATGTTTAGAAAACATGCAAAACATGTTATGCCATTTTTAGAACAGTCAAAAAACTTACATACAGCTCCTTTAATTTTGGACATGCTATTTTATCCACATACTGTTTTTTTATCAACAGACGCAGAAATAGTTTTTGTAAAAATAATATATAAAGAGATGCAAAAACTGTTTTTATTTATTTATTTTTTTGCAGTCTACACACATTTCACTATAAAAGCATATGAGTGTACTGTGGTTCACACTGTACTTTCAGCACTGTATAAAACAACGAAAACACAACAAAACACCAAAGTATAGTACACAGACCCGGATTGGCTAATTGAGAGGACCGGTCTGTTTATTTTGGCTGTGAGGGCTGGTGTTGTCACGCCACTGGATATAAATGCTGTCCTAGGCTGCCTCCACTCACATCAGCCCCACTCAAATTTATTATTTTCTCACAGCCCCAATCACAGGGTTGCTAGCCAGTCCATATAATATGGAATCATCCCATATTTAAGGCATCAAAGAAGCATCCCGTATGAAAGCTATAGCGTACAGAACACAGGTGAAATTCAGTCTCCCTGAGGGAAGACGTCTTTCACTATTTTAAGTTAGTACTGTTAAATAGAGTTATATATATATATATATATATATATATTTTTTTTTTTTTTTTTTTTAATCTTTCATAGGCTAGTTGCAATAAAATTTTGGTTTAAAAATTTAACTGGCATTGTTTAAAAAATTGCTTTATTGACTAATAGACCTTCAGTCAAATTTCATGCTAACTGAATGTATGCAATTTCACAGTATTTTCACCTCCTAAGTTAGCTACTACACTTCTTGTGCAGTCACAATTCTAGAATTTTTTGTGTATGACATTAAATTATTTTTAGAATAATTGTAGCCTACGTAAATGGGTTAAGCAAAACAAATGTGATTATTTCTGAGAACATTTTAGGCAGACAGTATGATACAGTACACATATTTTGAGCTTCCCTTAATCTGTCCCTTATTTTCTAATAAATAATCACAATTGTCCCTTATTTTCCATTTCTGAAGTTAATTGGCAGTCCTAATGATGATGTAATTATATTTTGACTCCCCTGACAGAGCCAGTTGTTGAAGATATGCAAACAAAAATACAATGGATTACAAGGCTGCAGGGAACAGTTCATTATTGCAGATGTGCATATACACTGGTTTTAATTACATTATTTTAATAGGCCTATAGTCAGGCATGAACTAAAGTGGGCCGGTCTAAGGCAGGAAACTCCAGGACTAAAAATGAGTCCCACTTTGGCCCTGACACTACTCAGCATGTTATAGTTAAACAGTGGCTGTATGGTGTGAGCGTGAACACTATTGTCATGAGCCAGGTTTGATACCTCCTACTATTTTCAGTCATTCCTCACTCTCACCTCGTGCTCTGCTGTTTGTGATTGCAATCAGCGTGGTGTGTACCACTGTACACCTGTTTCCCCTTGCTCCGATTTCTCTGCTATTTAGGTCACAGGGGTTTTCTGTTAATCACCAGAGCATTGTTGATTGTTACTTGCCAGTGATTATTATATAAAAGTCTAGTAGACTCACCTTGTCTGTTGCATATTTTTGCTATTGCATCTGACAAGACCTTCAGTGACCAGCAGAATTTTGAAGTTAACATAAATTACAATAACCAGTCTTCATTCTTGGGTCCTTTGTTCAACATTCAACAGCTATATTTTCACACCAGAGTATGTCAGTGATCATAAATGAAAGCATCCGACTGGAGGATCACACAATCAGCTGCGGTTCTGTGAGAAACAAACTGAAAGTCACTCATCCAATCAGCTAATCCAGTTTATAAAACTGGTCTGAATAATTTAGTAGTGCGTTCTTCAGAATACCTACTTTTGTGTTCTGCACAACATGAGTAAATATGATATTAAAGCCAGTATTTCTTTAATTGCCCATCTCTGTACTTTTGTTACATTTTCCATTGCTTTATCCATTTCATTCATAAGCTTAACTTAACAGCTTCTAAACTCTGAGTAAGTCTTGACAGTCAGTTGGGGTTCAATTAGAGAAACTGGAGTCTGAAACTCTCCCCTCTCCAAATCAAACCTGTGAAGCTCATTTTGAAATGGCTGCCAAAATAATTGCTCTCTTATGATCTGTGTTTGATATGAAGGCTAATTATGTTGATGATGGTGATCAGTGCTGTGTCAAGCTGGCTGAGGGCCTCAGGGGATGGCATGGCGAAAAGGATTGATTTTGAGAGCTCTCGGTTTAGAGAAGTGGTTATTCAATGCTGGGCCAATGAGTTGGAAAGTTAGCAGAGAAAATGACGACGGCATGAACTCTATTATATCAGAACAACACCTGTTTGAGACAGGAAGTGTTTGTTTAAATCAGGTGATGACAGGATGATGTGACTTCAGAGATCTAGCAAAGGTCTGCACTACAGCATTGCATAGAAAAGCATCAGCACTTAGCAACCGATCCTCAAAGACATTTACCTTTTGTGGCTTTGGCATATGCTTTTATCCAAAGTAATTGAACCCATGACCTCGAACTGTTAGCTAGCAGTAGTACATATTAGCATGCCAAATAATAATTATTCAATGCTCCTGGAGTAAAACGGCAAAATCATCCTCTGTACCTATGTACCTGTTCTGACTCTAAGCAAAAGCACTACTCTTCACTGCAGTGAAAAAGCATGCTAAATCCAATTTCAAGTATCATTCTTTTTCCATCTTTTTCAAAAACAGATGAAATAATACTTAATTTTGACATTTTACTTTATTTTAAGTCCCATGCAAAGCATGATACCAGTTACAGTTTAGATTGTCAACATCAAAAAAACATTTTAGTACTAGATTGGTTCACATTCGCTCATAGAGAATCGACATTAATCGAAAGTAAAGAAATCAAGTTTAAAAGAAAAATAATTGTATTTTAAATACCACAGATAATATGTTTGAGTAAATCATATAAACGTCATTTTCCCATTTCTTCTGTTTGTTATTTGTAATTAATACATCATTAACTAGCAGTGAATAAAAGTATGTTTATAAATAAACTTCAATAAATGGTGTAAATGTTTATGATACCTAAAGTAACGAATTGTCTGTGCTGCGTTGTTAACCAATGTTGTGTGGGTTTGACAAGTAAGAAATAAATTTTCAATGAGTATTTTTGCTCCATCACAAGGTCTGACTGCAAACAAACTGTTCATTGTTATCTGAGTAAATTTAGACAAACCGTTCTGACATCAGTCTTGCCTTTGTGGTCAAAAGACAAACACATGTCTGTTCGTTTGGGTTCAGCTGGGATCGGCTACAGTTGGGATCCATTTGCTTTTGAGCCGGATGGAGCTCATGTGTTTTAGTCATGTTCCTCCTCATGACCAGCTCATATGATCACCCGCAAATAAGTCAAAATAACCTGCCCTGTTTGCTTCTAGCTGGTCTAGACAGTTGACACTTGGTACTGTCTGCGAGTGGACCTGGTTTCCTGCTGGTAGACCATTGGTAGGGCAACAACACATCTAAACCATGTTAGGCTGGTGTGAGCTGTTTTTGGTGCCTCAGGCCTGGAACAGAGTTTTGATTATTTTTGTAATAATCTAAGCAAGAAGGCTGCCAAGCCAGATGAGGTTGAGAGTAATATGCCCTAAGAGCAGAAAAGAAACAAGTTGACGTGCCAAAGCAAAGATAAATCCCCATGATGCGTTTCACACTCTTGCACTGAACACCAGAGCGTATGACCCAGCCAGTTCTGGGTATTAACACCTTTCTCAAGTCAGCTCATTTCAGTCTCTCTCTCTCTCTCTCACACACACACACACACACACATTTTTCTCTAGAGTCTTTCTCTGCTCTTTTACTCTAATAGGTCCCAAAGCAGCACTGAAGCTGTGATTGATGCTGCTCTCTGCCCATATCACACTCTCTCTCTCACACACACACACACATTTTCAGTGTACTGTCATTTCAGTCACCCACACACACAAACACACACACAACTCCATCTTAACATATTCTGAAGTAATTGTGAAGAGCTGCTGCCCATACTAAGCTTACCACCAAGTTAAGAGTTTATGGGTAATGTTGGAAACCATAGTAATTCCTTCTTTAGTAAATTTTTTGAGAATTTGCTAAGGTGTTATGGTTGATTGCTTATGTATTTCTATGTCAATGCTAAGATTGTTAGTTGTTATTACAGTGGGGCAAAAAAATATTTAGTCAGCCACCAATTGTGCAAGTTCTCCCACTTAAAAAGATGAGAGAGGCCTGTAATTTTCATCATAGGTAT
>JAUMHE010000063.1:2284364-2299364 GCA_032359235.1 Enteromius mattozi | reverse complement strand
AAAACACACAAAAGGAGTCCTGGGGCTGGAGTGCCATCAGCAGTCTCTAGCTGGCATCTCCAGCTGGGCGTGACAATAAGATATAAACAAAAACAGTTTTTTTCTCAAAAACTCGGTTTTGAATTCATGTTGACTAAAAATAACAGTCAGAGAAAAATTACACACAGAATTACAATAAAGAAACTATTCATTAAGTTCAAGATACATGCACCTGTAATAATGTAGCCTACTCAGAAAGAAAGAAAGGCATTTTTAATCTGCCTCTGAATAAATGTGGAGGTGAATACTGATTTGGCTGTTTCAGATAAGGCTATTTCCCTGTAGATTTAGCATTTGTGTGTGTGTGTGTGAGCAGTCACCACACTTCTCAGGGACGACGTGAAGGTGAACCGGCACATGCTCTCGATACAGAGAACATTTATTACACACACACAACCTTGAATAGCTGCCAAAGTTTTTCAGAAATGGAAAGCTGAAGATATTATAATGTCTAAAAGCAAAGGCAGCTTGTAGGGCTGTGTAATCTTTCTATGCCATAAAAAGATCTATAAAGAGTTTATTGAAGTCTATACATTTATTTCTTGAAATATTTATTATAATTAATTATTGATCTTAAATCATTGTGTCTGGATAGCATTATGTTTGACTTGTTTTTTTAGTGTTCATTAATTGTGTGTGTGTGTGTGTGTGTGTGTGTGTACTCAGATCAATACTCCAGCACTAATGGTCAATGTTAGCCTGTGGGCGGGTCATGCACTGATGAGTGATCCTACTTATGATACTAACCTACTCTCTAAACCCTACCAAACCTTTGTAACCCCTAATCATGCACATAGGTGCTTGTTAATTATGAAAGCTTTGCATTTCAGTTGTAATTAGACTTTTTAAAAAGCATTGTATTGCACTGTATTTCAGAGTCAAACATTGGCACTGTAACAGCAATGTTCCAGGATCAGTGGTCATTCACATTGAACTGGTGTGTTCAGAATGGACTATCATTATTTTGTCATGCATAATGTATAGCATATTGTGTACTAGCTACTGTTTTCAGATATTATAATATATGAAACAGCCTGCAACTATAAATGATTCCAACTTTTTTATGCTGCATGGTCATATTTTTCATGCTTTATTCAGTGACTTAGATTTAGAATCTCCTAAATAAAGTTTTTTTCTTTTTCTCTTACTTTTAAGCTAACACTAAAGTATCACCTCTGAACAGAACTGCAAAAATGCAATGTTGCAATGTTTTGGTAGCATCTAGATTTTAACAATTTATCTTAATTGGCTTTTTGAGGATTTTACCAGTTATTTTCTAGATGTGATGTGATCTATCCATCTATCTATATATACACGGTACCTACTGTTCAATTATGTTCTTTCATGAAAAGTTTGGTAACGCCTCAGGAACACAATATGAATGCTTTTCAGGGACGTCGGGCTATGAATGGCTTACTGGGTTGTCTCTACATAGAGAGTTTGAGAAAGTATTTGAACATTTAAACAAAATGTGCACACTTCACTTTTCTGTTCTCTGTATACCGCTGGTTTTGGCACATTGCACACTACAGACTCAGTGTAGTATGGCTGTATCCTGTTTGGAACAGAACCATGTTTTCATGCCCATGAACACTGATCTGTGGAATGAAATGGATCGGTGGAGTCTGTCAGATCAGAGCTGATGTGTTTTGACATCTGGAGAGGCAGGATGTTTCTGTGCGAGATACTGTCTGGGTGGTTGACGTTGGACAGTAATTCATAATGCATAAAAAAACAGATGTCTCTTCTATTATAGATTACCAAAAACGAGCTGATTTACTGGCTCAGTGTTCGCCCATAGCCAGCAGAAATGGCCACATCAGTTCCTCTCTGACCTAAACAGTTTTGAAAAACTTAATTAAAGGCCAATAAAAATGCTGCTATGGAGAAAAATAACATCCTTCCTCCTGAATCTGATCTAATTCCATTGTATGAATTAAATTAATCTCATGTCTTAAGAAAAACAAATTGATAATTCATGTAGAAAATCTGAAGTTACTTGCTGCACCACCTTTGTAGAAGGTGAATAGTTAATTTGAAAATGTAATTACTCTCAGAGCGCCCTTTCCTTTTTATTTCATTAAATGTTTTTTGCCCTTCATCGTTCCTCCCATCAGTTCCTTGTTTAAATGCTTGTTGAAAGTGCAAATCCTTATGAGTTTTGATTTTTCACTTCAGTCCAGCGTACCCACCCTGCCTCAGGGGTGAGTGTGTTTCAGCTGATGTTATTAGTCTCGTTTGGCTGATAGTCATGACTCTCTGCTTTGCTCGTTTCAGGTAAAATGTTCAAGTCATTAGACTTGCCGCTGATTGTGGAGTTTATGCTCATGTTCTACAAAGACAAGCCCATTGACTGGCTGTTGGACCACATCATGTGGGTGAAGGTGTGCAATCCAGAAAAAGATGCGGTAAGAATTATACAATTTTATTATTTAATTTTTTATTATTATTGTTGTTTGTTTCCCCAGTCTCCCTTGTTTCACTCATTCAGTATATTAATCAATATTTTTCTGTCTGTCCCTAATTAAGCTGCAGTCTGTAACTTTTGGTGCTCTAGTGGTTAGTAAACTAACTGTGTGTGTGCTGCGGAATAATACTGTAGCCGGATCTACTTCTCTCTGTTTATATCTATGATGAATAATGCAGGTAATAGGCTATTCTGCAGCGGTACCTACCCGAACCAGTCTAAATAAATAGTCCAAATATAAACACTTATTACAGGTGTAGCGAGAATAAGCCTAAAACATGATTTGGAAAATGGATTCATGGTGTATTATATACAGTGCCCTCCACTAATATCAGCATCCTTGGTAAATCTGAGCAAAGGTGGCTGTGAAAATAAATCTGCATTGTTTATCCTTTTGATCTTTCATTCAAAAAATTCACACAATTTTAACCTATCATTAAAGGTTCATTAAAAATAATTGAAAGTAGGGAGAAATTCTTGTGATGAAATAAATGTTTTTCTCCAGTACTTGTTGACCACAATTATTGGCACCCCTAGAATTTTTGATGAGTAAAATATCTCCCTAAAGTATATTCCCATTTATATTCACAATTTTGAGCACTCCAGGGTGATTATAGACATGAAATTATCCAGCCATGGTTTCTTGTTTCACAGAAATATATAAAGGAGGGAAAACAAAGCCCAAATTCCCTTAATCATCAACACAATGAGAAAAAACAAGTAATATATTTATGATGTGCAGCAAAAGATAATTAAGCTTCACCAATTAGTAAAGTGGCTTTAAGAAATGAGCTGGAGCAGTGAAAATGACCATTTCCACCATCAGGGAAATAATGAAGAATTTCCAATCAACATAAAATGTTACGAAGCTGCCTGGAAGAGGCCGTGTGTCTCTATCCTCCTAATACATGGCGAGGAGTAGAGTTTGAGTGGCTAAAGACTCTTCAAGGACCACAGCTGGAGAACTGCAGAAAAATAGTTGAGTCTCAGGGTCAGAAAACCTTTAAAAAAAATTGTCAAACAGCTGCTACATCAGCACATGTGACACCAAGGGTGCCAATATTAGTGGAGGGCACTGTAAATGTTGTAAATTTTTAACTTCAGCTTTAACATATGTGTAAAGATTTTTTAAAAAGTTGAAATCGTGTTGTTATTGGCATTACTTCTTGAGATATTAGCAAAATGCATGTTTTTATTGGAATCATTGTGTGTAGCTATGTGAACACACCATCATGCTCTAAATATTATTTATATGTATATGTATATGTATATATATATATATATATATATATACATAATGAAGAGTTTGTTTGCAAAAACAAAAAACTAAAACTTAGTATATTTTATTTTTGTTTTATTTGTATTACAATACAAATATTTGTATTAAAAGTAATGTTTTATTTTATTTTGTTATCATGTTTATGTTTTCTTGTGTTAGTTAGCTGTATTTTGTTGTTGTTGTTGTTTTTTGTTATTTTTCCTTAATCAAAATATGAATCAATATGAATTAAGTGTTTTGAAAGGAGATGGTTGCTTTATAATCATTTATCATCACACATAACAAGAGAACATCAATTATGGTGAACAAAAGTTTAAATGTGCTTGCTTGATGCTCAAGATTTTTTGACTTTAAGAACTTTTTGTGACATTTTTGCTATAGTAGACTTGAAATGGGGGGACAGAGAATGCTCAGATATGTTTAAACTATCTTCATATGTGTATTGAAGATGAATGAAACTCTTATGGGTTTGAGTAAATTATGACAAAATGTTCATTTTTGTGTGAACTGCCCCTAATGCAGTGAGATCACTAGTCTGAGGTGCCTGAAAGCAACAGAAACAGGTTTGTGCCTCGATTCATTCTGAGATGAAACCATCTCTCTCCGCTGTGGTGCCTGAAAGGTGGTTTAATAAAAATGATCAGCCATTAATGCATCTCCGTTTCTGAGATTTCTTTTAAGTGGCCAGAATGATCATTGGATAATTAGTGTATAGTTGTTATATAATGCATATAAATGTTCTTTGTGTCCTGCAGAAACATTGTGACAGGCAGAAAGCAAACCTACGCATCCGCTTTAAACCGTCTCTCTTCCAGCATGTTGGAACACACTCCTCCCTCGCTGGAAAGATCCAGAAACTCAAGGTGATCTTTTTTTTTGCTTTTTTATTTATTTATGCATAAGATTATGTGCGTGTAATAATTTTATACATTTGTAACCCTCCGGAAGAGTGGTCTGCCTCAGGACTATGTGCATTTCTCTTCAGATTGTCCAAATTGCAAATCACAGTATTTCCATTGCCATTTCAAATGGCAGCTGATAAGAGCTCATATCCTAATAAATCTGCATGTGTCACTGCTCTGTCTTTATTCCCTCCAAATGAAGAGCACAAGGAATTGCCATGGCAATGAGCGCTCGTATGTTCTGTGTCGTATTGATTTTTGTTCTTGGCTGCTGAATACATCTGACGGTCCATTTCCTGAGGGCCCCGCTCACTGCATTCTTCCCTCTGCGTTTATCATAATACCTGCCTCAGTCACTGCTCTTATTCTTCATCTCTAGTCATTCATGTTCAAGGCTTCTTTTATTTTTGCTTTTCATATCAGCCTTTGGCATGTTTTGGCACTGTAATTTGTGGTTTGAAGTCTGTTTGACATTGCACACTCTCCACAAAAAACAGAGGCCTATAGACTGCAGTAAAGTTTGTAATCATTATAGAAACATAATTTTTCTGTTATCATTTTGGTGGATTGTTAAAAAGCTAAATATTTGGGTAGCACTTTATTTTAAGGTATCTTAACTAGCTGCTTATTAGCATGCATATTACCTAACTTAATTAATTAACTTAATATTAACCATAAGTGTTCTCTTTTCAAAGTGTTACCAATATATATATTTTGTAAGTTTAAATATTTCAGTAATACTTATTTAGTAATACTTTTAGTAATACTTATAAATGCTATATGTAAAAATTAATTATTCTTGTCTATGTATTGCACTTTTGTCTCCACTGGCTCAGTTTTTGCTTTTTCATGTGGATAAATAAATAAGGTAACATATAAAATTTAATTTGTTAACAACTGAGCAATATATATTACAGCATGTATTCACCTTTGTTAATATTAGTTAATGAAAATGTAGGTAAGACTTTAGAATAGGGAACACTCACTATTAACTACTTTTTCCTCAATAAATTGCTAATTTGGGTAGGATTAGAGATGTAAAATAAGGTCATATAGGCATTAATATGTGCTACAAATAAATGGGTAATATTCTAGTAATATGCATAAGCAACTAGTTAAGAGACCCTAAAATAAAGTGTTACCAAAAAAATAATTGTTTGTTCATGTTAGTAGACATATTAAATAAATAATGATGTTCTTCAATCTTCATATAACATTCCTGCAAAGATGACAGATATGTTTATTAACAATTGATGTCCTGTGGCAAAAAAAAAAAGAGAGAGAGAGAGAGTAAGTGCTGTTCAGACCATGCATGAAATTATGATTTTGTTGTGGAATAAGGTGATTTGACCTTATTCAAATGTTTCAGTTTGGTGAGCAACTGTTGCTAGTTTGGACTGAAATGAAAACACCATATTCAAAATTTACTCTGATTAATCTAAGATCAAATCTAACGATTAAAGGCAATTGAAAGGTAGTAAAATAAAATGATGAAGGCATGAAAAACATATCAAGACACTTTTAACGTAACTCTGTATAACAGCAAAAAAAGTTGAAATCTTTAGTTTGATAGGACATAAAGTGCCTGTATTTAAAGAAATACCCAAACACTGTTTATACTGTATATATATATATTTTTTTGTCAGGATAAGGACTTCGGAAAGCAGACGTTACATAAAGGTCACGCTAACCCGCTAGCTGAGGTCACCACCAGTCTGAAGACGTACCAGCATTTCACCCTGGAGAAGGCCTATCTGGGAGAGGATTTCTTCTGGGCGTTCACACCTGTGGCGGGAGACTTCATACGCATCCGCTTCTTCACACCAGTCCGAGTAGAGAGGTACATACAGACAGAGATTCTCACATACACACCCTCAGGAATAACAAAGAGCAGACTGAATGATTATGCTGTCCTCTAGGAATCCATCTTTTAGATAAAAAGGCAGCATTGCATATGTCCTTTGCAGAGAAGACTTGCAATCACTTGGAAAAATCCATCAAATTATGTCCGTTCAATATTTAAGTTTCAGAAAGCATCAAGAAGAGTCCAGTTTAATCAGAAAATCTTACGGTATTTGTGTCTCCCTACTGGAAAATTCATTGTAGGCAGATAACTGTGTTTTGAAAGATGGTAGATGGTTTCCAGCTGGTCTAAATATCAGTAGCTAGTGGAAGATAGCAGACGGGGATTTGTGAGTTGATAGAAAACGAAGAAAGAATTATATTGAGGCTAAAATGAAAATAAACAAATGGCACAGCATAATTCTGATAATACCTTATTGTGATTATTAAATCAAATGCTTTGATTTAATTAAATAACTGTAAAGTAAAGTTACCAGGGGCGGAGTGGCAATCGGGACGACCGGGACTTTTCCTGGTCGGCCGGCTGAAGGATTTACACAGCAGATCACAAATTGACCGATCGGCCTGAGCTTATTAGAATCATTGACGTTACTAAATTCTCTGCGAATAGCGGCCAAATACTCCCACATACTCCCCCCTAAATGTCCAACCAATATTTATATCAGTTGCTCACTCTCTATATCTTTGTCATGGTCACAAATTTAAAAAAAAAACAGTGTGGGCCGGTGCGGTCAGAATTTTCCCGGTGGTTTTTAGTGCCCCACTCCGCCCCTGAAAGTTACTGACAAGTCACCAATTCCAATACTTAAGTAAAAGTCAGAGTATCTGATTTTAACAGTATTTCACGCACACTGAATAATGACTCTTAGCAGTACAACACCTAATTCATATTAATTAAAATTAAGTGGTCAAATCCTCTTTGCACTTGACGTGCTGTTTCAGCCTCATCGGTTCAGTCAAGTCCTTTATAAAACACCTGGCATCCAGCAGCTAGCTGCTAATGCACTCACATTCATGTAAAGTGACAAACTGACAAGTTTGGGTGTGTATGGGAAAAACTAACAAGATCTAGTATCTCCAATAAACTGCCCTAGAAAAAGTGGCCTTCTGAAATGTAGTGGAGTAAAGAGTGCATATGACATACTTAAAATGTATTGCTGATACTTAGTCACTGTCACAATGAATAAATAACCGATTTATGTACCCGCATGTCATGTGACCATTAACAACAACAGAGCATTGTGACCATTTAAAATGCATTGTTAAATTTTTGGAATATTGACAGAGGGAAATATTTGACACCTAGGGGTTTGATTGATGAAAAAGTTTGGGTGTCAGTTATCTGTGGTTATTAAGAGGTTTTGTTGCTGCCGATGAATGAAGTGGAGAGCGTGCTGTAATAGAGCTTGTCTCATACCAGCTGGATAATGCATCAATCATCATGAGGCACAGTCATCCGTACGTTTTTAACCCTAACGGAAAGTCCATGCATATTTCAGGCTTAATTGAGAGCTAATAGCGCTCTGTGTGAACGCGAGCGTTTTCTTCATGCTACAGGAGTCACAGTTTAACAAGCGCAGGTGTCCATTTGCACTGTACAGCGGCTCTACATGTGTAATTACAGAGAGAAATTCGCTGGTGTCTGTGATTGCTCATGTTTCAGTGATCCATAGAGGAGGAAGAAAATAGTTTTTTGGACACTTAAATATGTATGTGTCATCTGTGACACATTTTTTTCTCGAGTTTTCTCACAATTAATTATTTGAACTCTGTTTGTAGACATTTAATCAGCTAGTGATTCATTGACTTTAGTGCAGACACTAAGGTTTCACAACTTGTCACTTTTCACAAAAGTGTCACAAATATATAGGCAACATCTTGTTGGTTTATTATTTAAAATCTAACAAACTTCTCCAACACTTTAGAATAGGGAACACTTATTAACTACACAATATTAACTACAACTTGTCCCTCAATAAACTCCAAATTTGCTGCTTATTATTAGGTAGTTGTTAAATTTAGGTATTGAATAGGGTTAGGGATGATCTAAGAATGTTTTAAAGTGATGGTTTTCACATTGATAATAATGTAGAATAAAAATGTTTCTTGAGCAGCAAATCAGCAGTCATATTAGAATGTTTTCTGAAGAGTTATGTGACCCTGTAGCCTGCTCTAAAATTAAGCTTTGTATCACATGAATAAATTACACTTTAAAACATACCATAATAGAAAAGAGGTATTTTAAAGTATTTTTAAATTTTACTGATTTTTGATTAAATTGAATGCAAGAGACCAGCCCCAAACTTTTGAAAGGTAGTGTAAATTTTTAAATACATTTTGGGGCCACTGTGTGCTGCAGGCTCTATAAATAACTGCATGATAAGATGAGGAAACATATGCAGTAGAGTTCTTTAGTGCTGTACTCCTTAAGGAATTCTAAGATTGATAGTTTGGATGATGTGTGTGTGTGTGTGTGTGTGTAGGTATTTCTTCCGCAGTGGAAACATCGAGCACCCTGGAGACAAGCTCTTCAACACTACAGTGGAGGTTCTTCCTTTCGACGTGAGTCTCTGTCATTGTGTGCAGTGTGTTTGTTGAAGGATCGCTGCTGTTTGATTGTGTGTTTCCCTCTGGGCAGGAGGAGACTGCTTTACTGCAGCCTCTATAAACACCCCACAGATCTGTGCTCAAACACTGTCTCAGCAAGCTCAGGACTTCAGACGCTGTTGAAAATATAATGCCATCACAAACACTTTTTGGCATGGTTCCTCTTTGAGCAGATGTCAAGAGCTGAAATTATGGTAGTCGGACTAGATCCTATTTAAATGTACATCACTATAATTATTGCCCATACTTAGAGTTAAGGGTTTGTATAGATGCCCTATACATGACAGACATGACTAATATATCAAATCATGCCTGCAGATGGATGACATCCTTGCAGCCACAGAAAGCACCTTAGCTCAATTTTTAAAGGTCCGATTTCCTCTTGCAAAGTTCTTCTTAGCTCTTTGATCAAGATTGAACAGAACTGGAGCAGAGCGATTACTAAATATTTCTATTTCAAATAAATGCTGTCTAATTTAGTTTGAATGTATGTCCACCCTGTTGAAAAAAACAGCATATAATGGTTTTCAAATTCTTTGAAGCTGGGATGCTGGTTTAAGCTGGTTTATGCTGTCCTTTACCAGCACATTTTTTCAGCAGGGAAGGCTTCAAGACAGGTCAGAATGTAAAAGTAAAATCTACAACATTAGATCAGTTTTATTGGAAATTGATTTTTTTTTTACCCGGTTTGTATGTGTGCTTATTACAATGTTGCATTATTAGCATAGCAACATGCTAACATAAGATTCTGTTGAAACAGTAGCAAGCAATGTAGACCATTTGCAATCAGGTGAAATTAGCAAAACTTCTGTGACATTAGTTCAAGTGACCTACTTGAACATAAGCAAAAATCTGCATGGGGGACTTTTTCATGTGAAACTCCCAATTCTTAGCGAAATTCCAGTCATTTTAATAAGCTGCCTTTAGAAGGCCTTTTCCTACATAGGCACTAGTTTTACCCAAAGTTGAGTCAGGATGGTTGATGGTCATCTAGGTATCCGAAGAATTATCTGTCTGATAGTGAGGTTGACTAGTGAGTCAAAAAATCCTTTAGCTTTAGTTTTCTTGCTGTAAAGGAGATGCAGTTTCTCCAAAAAAAAAAAAAATCACCGCCTACAGCAGTACATTTCCAGACAATTACTGTCAGACTTGAAATCACCTGCTGTGATCAATGTTCCTGTTGTTATGCATGATTCGTAGGCCTCTGTTTGTAAGGACTAGTTTAGTGTAACAGCAGATAGTAGTTATTACACAGCTCTCTGGAATACCTGATTGGTCAGTCATGGCCTTCGGTAGTCTGATATTTTTGAACAATAAAGTTAAACTGTATAGTGTGTGTCAATTTTAGCTTTGAATTCACAAAAATGATATGAACGTAAGTAGTCCTGTCACTATTGATTGATCACAGTTATTTGATCTAGTTGCAATTATTTGAATTAACCGCAATCAAAAATAAGTGAAAAATAAATGTGTAGAAAGTGCCATCAAATGTGTGCCGTCGTGTCAAATTTTGCTGTGTGCTAAGGACAAGCAAAGGAGTCATAATCTGACAGGGAGTCGTATTTCAGCACTACATCAGTCCCACTCCAAATGATCCCTGACAAGCTCAGCACAATTGTTTGCATTAAACACACAAAAGCATAAGTGTTACGATGGTTGAAAAGACTCCAGTTTTACTGAGATTTAACATTCATGTCATGCCAAACATTCTTGATCACACACAGGTAATGACATGTAGGCACAGGATGAGGAGACGAGTCACTTATTTTAGTTCTGTGCAGCAGGGTTATTAGATTATTAATTAAAACAAAAAACATAAAAACCATTCCAGTTACATAAAATATTAATTAAAATTAATTTTGGTCACACTTTATTTTAAGGTTCAATTGTCACTATTAACAAACCATTACCTACGACTTTTACCACGATAAACTCCTGCTTATTAATAGTTGGTAAGGTAGTGAAAATTTGTCCTTATACTCAAGCGTTACCCTAATTTTATATTTGCATTATATGAACATTTGACTCCATGAAATCTTAATGTTTTAGCATATAATGATATTCTAGGGAATTGTGTGCTTGGGACCAAAAGATTGATTGTTTCAGTGTGGAAGAACTTGACTGGTCTGCAGAAAGCCAGCTGAACACCTCTGCTCTGACTTAAAATGCAGACCTTGAGCCAAATCTCATCACCAAACACCAATATATGTGTAGTCACATATGTTCAACACTTATAGGTTAAACACTTATAAAACTGCATGTTGCAGCAGATATAAAAATACAATGAACAACATGACTTATATTGCTTTCTATATATGTTGCCACAGTTTTTCTGTTGTAAAGAACGGGTGTCCCGTTACTTTTGTCTATATAGTGTATGTACAAGTCACTGGTGTTCAGTTTTAGAGTCACTAGTTACATGTAACAAAGTTATGTAATTAAATGATCAAATAAATGTAACTGTTACAGCTACTGAGAAAAAAAGTGTAATTAAATTACAGTTACTAATGAAAATGGTCATGGTTACATCTGAATACCCCCCCCCCCCCTACACACACACACCCTGTATAGATATTTTTGTGAGGACATACATTGACACAATGCAATCTCTAGATCCTTACCCTAACCCTACCCATCAGAACTAAGTGCCTTACCCAAACCCATACCCTAAACCCAAGTCTTGACCCTACAACAGGCCTTTAAAGGTGTCTCAGAAAGTGAGGACTGGAAATAAAGATTGTTCTCACTCCGATGGTCTAAAACTCAAACTAGCCCTCACAAAGATAGCTGTACAAGTACACCCACACACAAAGACACACATAGATTTAATTGATTTCTTTCCCAAATTGCATTGCCTGCTCTAAAGCCTGACAGTAATCAGTGTAGAGTGCTACTGTAAAGTTAACCCTGCCTGCCTGGTTAAAATGTTTGAAAATGAACAGTTGAAAACATTCATTAGAAGTTTAGAAAAGTAATCAAAATAGTCAAATGTAATCAGTAATAGTACTTTCATGAAGCTGAAAAGGCGTGAAAAATTACAATACTTATTATATTTTACTTGTAATCTGTAACCTATTATGTAACCTTCCCAACACTGTTGGTGTTTGGTGATGAGTTTTTGGCTCAAAGTCTGCAGAGCAAAGGTCTAGCTGGGTTTCTGCAGACCAGTCAAGTTCTTCCACACTGACTCAATCAATCATTTCTTTTTGAACCTTGCCTTATACACAGATACATTTTCCTGTTAAAATAGAAAAGGGTCCTGTTTAAACTGTTGTTACTGTATACTGTATAATTAGAAGCACACAGTTCCCTAGAATATCACTATGTGCTTAAACATTAAGATATGTACTCATGGAAATTACTAAAGTAGTCAAACCTGTTCATTAGAAGGTGGTGTCTTAATACATTTGTAAATATAGTGTATATGGGTAGTTGACGTATGAAAATTGGACCATGTCCTGTGGTGTGACATGGCAAAAAAAAAAGAAAAAAGAAAAAACATACAAATAACAAGAAAAAAAATGTATCTTCATTTTTAGAGTTACAAATAGCATGTGAGAGGTTTATCTTTAATATTACATTTATTTTTTTTACATTTTTGTGTCACACCATAGGACATATTGATAAGTCAACTACCCATATACTGTATAATAACATATAATATAACAAATAATAAAATGTAATAACTAAAACTAAGATTGAATGCATAAAACTATATAGATATAAAACAACAGACTAATAAAAATGTCAGGCACGCAACAAAATGACTAAAACTTTAACAAAAATAAATAAATGAAAGCAATAAATAAACAAAATAAAAAAAATTCTTCCTGCATACAAAATAAATAAGACTATTTCTAAGTAATATATTAAATGTATAAAAATCATCTGCTAAATAAAATGTAAAGGTTTGCTGTGGGTGTGGATGTAATAGACCAATCTTAAAGCTGAACAAAAAGAGAAATATCTTTTAAAATATTAAAGAAAATCTAATGGGTCTGATTATATGTTTCCAAGTAAAATGTATTACAATGTATATTGTTAATTATAATATCATATATATTTTTTTATTATTATTAATTGTCAGCACAGAATTCATGATTATGACAGGCCTAAACATAAGTGACAGGAGACCAAAGTCTTGTCAAAAGCAATTTTGTCAGGAGAAGGTAGTCATAAGAACGGACTTCTCTCTCGGTGTAGTTGACTGTATCGCTCCATCACAAACTCCACGGCATCAGACAGAGAGAGTTCAGGAGGAAAGCAAAGCAGTGGAGATAAAGATATACTTCTGTTTTATGAGCTAATGGAACTGTACTGACATACGGTAATAAAATGTGACCTGCTGTGTGTGCGGTCTGCGTGGAGGAAATATTTTCTCCCGAGGGGGAGCAGACGAGGGGCGGCACTGTGATTTAAGATTACAGCCGGAAACGGACATTCACCACAAGATTAATAGCGGGATTTTCTAAGAGCGAGAGCCTGTCGCCCTGTAATATCTCTCGTCTTTTCACTGCTTTTTTCTTCTCCTCCCTGCTGCCGGGTTGTTATATCTCTCTTTTCTCTCTTTTCTCTTCATTTCCTGCTTTGCAAAGCTCCCTTTAGGGACATTTATGGGATTCAGCCGTATATATGAAATTAGCAGGGAATGCCCTGGAGGAACATGTACTTGTGGTCTGTTTTATGCTGTTAATGCAGTTTTGGGAAATTAGAGCGATGCTCTGCTGGGGTTTTGAACATATTTGTCTTCTCTTGAGTCATATCACTGAGTTTTGGTCCAAGAAAAAGCCTCGTAAGACCCGTTTCAGAAGTTATAGTTGCCAGGGATGCAGACACAATGTGTACACCCCCAATATCTAGTGCTATCAGCTTACACAGGAACAACTGTTACTGTGCTGTGAAGGCGCTTCGGAGCCTTTTCCCTATAAATGTCAGCTTGTGGCTACAGTCTCCCCCTGCATCGGTTCTCTTTAGTGCTTCTTCCATGCTTTAATTATTTTTGCTATCATTTTTGTTTTGTCTTGGCAGAAAGGCAGAAACATGTATTGGTTTAATATATCTCTTTCAGAAGATTCTCTGACAAACTAAAATGTTTAATAATGGAATATCGCCTCTGATCTCGCAGAACGGTTCCACTCGCTTTCATAAACTCTTCATTCATATAGAGATATTGCATGCAACAGAAAAAAAGGCACATGTTTTCACACAGAACAGCTCAACGATGCCCAAACCAAGACTTCCAGAAAAATGTATTTTCATTATAATGCCTTAAGAAAACCATTATAATGTATTATAAATACAGGCTTCATAGAAAGTGTTACCGGATTTCCTGCTAATTTACTCACCCCCCCATGTCACCCAAGATGTTCATGTGTTTTGTTTCTTTAGTTGAAAAAGATATTAAGGTAGTCAATTTCAGAAAGGCTAGAGATAGCAAGCTGTCTTTGGTAGATCCCCTCCCTCCGTGCATATGTTCTTTGGTGGAGAGCTGAATGCAAATATATATTTGACAAGCAGGCAGGACAACCTATCGTAATGTTCAGACCAAATATTTTGATTGGATGAACATTTTATAGTCCTACGCCTTCCACAGATGATATAAATGGAAATAAATACATTTAGAACATTTACTTTAGAACCAGCATAACAAAAACTGTTTTTGAACCAAAGCACCTACCCGGCCTTTAAGGTTTTTGAGGAAAACATTCCAGGATTTTTCTCTGTATAATGGACTTACAGTATCTCACAAAAGTGAGTACACCCCTTACATTTTTGTAAATATTTTATTATATCTTTTCAAGGGACAACGCTAAAGATATGAAACTCTGATAGAATGTAAAGTA
>JAUMHE010000063.1:2270074-2280115 GCA_032359235.1 Enteromius mattozi | reverse complement strand
TTTAGGCCACTCAATATGTTCTTTGGCAAATTGTATCCTCTTCAGCACATGTCTTTTTTTTAACAGTGGGACTTTGCGGGGGCTTTTTGCTGATAGATTAGCCTCACATATGCGTCTTCTAATTGCCACAGTACTCCCAGGTAACTTCAGACCATCTCTGATCTCCCTGGAGCTGATCATTGGCTGAGTCTTTGCCATTCTGGCTATTGTTCGACCCATTCGAATGGTAGTCTTCCGTTTTCTTCCACGTGTCTCTTTTTTGGCTTTTCGTTTTAAAGCATTGGAGATCATTTTAGCTGAGCAGCCTATAATTTTCTGCACTTCTTCATATGTTTTCCCCTCTCCAATCAACATTTTAATTAAAGCATGCTGTTCTTCTGAACAATGTCTGGCACGACCCATCTTTCTCAGGTTTTCAGAGAGAATTTGCATGTACAACATGTGCTGGCTTCATCCTTAAATAAGGGCCACCTGAATGACACCTGTTTCTTCCCATAATGAATGACCTCACTGATTGAACTCCACACTGCTATAATTTTGAACACGCCCCTTTCGCTTAATTATTCAATTCCACAGACTCAGGAGCATTCATATCATGAATGTTGGGTCTGTTGGTTTCTCTGACTCTACTACACCTACTGGTAAATTATTTGCCATGTAATAATATGATTTATATCAAAAACAGTGATTAATCTGTAGTCATTTTTGACTGCTATTATTTTGAACACAACTGTATGTGTATATATATATATATATATATATATATATATACATTAATTGCAGATAATCGCATTAAAAAATAAAAGGTTTTTGTTTACATAATATATTTTTGTATACTGTGTATATTTAGTACGTATATATAAAAGCACAGACATACAGTATATATTTTGAAAATATTTACATACATCTATATATTTATATAATTTATATTACATGTTTTTTTAATAATTACATGCATGTGTTTGTGTTCATTCATACATAATAAATATACACAGTAAACATTCATATATTATGTGAAAAAAAACATTTATTTGGGATGTGATTAATCGCGATTACTCATTTGGCAGCACTAATATATATATATATATATATATATATATATATACACACACACATACATACATACATCTCTCATCTTTATTTGACCTTCTAACTGTAGCACTCTCTATTCTAATTCTGTTCTTAAAAAAAAACCTTGCCCCTTTTAGGCTTGCACTCTATTCATTTACTAACTGCTTGTTTTCTTCGTTATCTTTATATTTATTATACAATTAAGAAAAGCAAAAAAGGCCTCTAACACTATCTTGATCTACTCTTTTTCTATTCTATCTATTTTCTTTTTATTTATTATTTTATTAAAAAAATCTTGATACATGTTAAGTATGGATGCACCAAAAGGAAAATCCTTGGCCGAGGCCGAACAAAATGCAGACTGGACCAAAGGCCGAAGGCTGAATACCAAACATAGTTTTTCCGATTTTCCCCCATATATTTTTCAAATGTTTTCACCATTGCATAGCCAAAAAGTGCTTTTTAAAAAAATCAATGACAAAATGGCAATTTAAAAATATTTACTTAACACTAAACATTTTTTAAATATACCTACAACTATACCAACAAAGCACAACTTAAAATGTTTCTTCTTGAATGAGGAATGTATTTTTTTACTGTACAAATAAATACAGACTTGCTGCAGAAAGAATTATTTCAAAACTTTAGAAAATATTACAGAACCTGGATATTTGTGAGTGTTATAATAAATGTATTAATAGAGCTGTTGTAATTATTGTAAATATTGTCACTTATTTATTTTTTTGAAATGCATGAAAATGTTACTGAGCAGCAGCTGGTGATTTGGACTTTGAAACCTGGTTAACAAGCACATACATGCAAGCTCATGCAGCACTGTTTGAATAGGCTACATACAATCTGTGTGTGTATTAGAAAACATAAAGGTCTGCAGTTTATTTAGTAACCATTTGAGGCCATCATGATACAGTAACCAGCAACATCCACCCTTCCTCTTCTCATCGGAGACATGAGATGCAGTGCTAAACAGTTTCTCACTGGAGGTGCTTCAGTAATATGTATAATATTAATATTTCAACATATATATTTTAAAAGTATATACAAATGTATTTTAAAATGTATTCATGTGATATCTTAGCAGCCATTACCACAGGATCCCTCAGAAATTATTCTAATATGCTGATTTGCTGCTTATATATTTTTTATTTTATATACAGTGGGTACGGAAAGTATTCAGAGCCCCTTAAATTTTTCACTCTGTGTTATATTGCAGCCATTTGCAAAAATCATTTAAGTTCATTTTTTTTCCTCATTAATGTACACACAGGGTTCGAACTCAGAGAACGCATGTGCTCATAAAACCCTTTGAGCCATGCTTTTACATAATTTTTGTAACGGGTAGGTTTAGGGGTGGGGTTGTGTGGTCGTACAATTAATTGCCGTGTTTCCAATAAAAATATAAAAAACAAGACAAAGCTTTGCAGTGTCTGTGTGAATGTTTGAACACAAGGATTATTGGTGGAATGGGCTGTGAGGTAATGGGCACCAGCTAAAATCTCGCCTAGGGCAGCAAATTGGCCAGGGCCGGACCTGCCCACTGT
The DNA here is from genome assembly GCA_032359235.1 of Enteromius mattozi. Lineage (NCBI taxonomy): Eukaryota > Metazoa > Chordata > Actinopteri > Cypriniformes > Cyprinidae > Enteromius > Enteromius mattozi. The sequence continues at coordinate 2,277,485 of JAUMHE010000063.1, read as the reverse complement.
ATACTGTAGAAATGCATTACTGTGCAAAAGTCTTCAGCAAAAAATATATTTTTTCTCTATCTGTCTATGTATATTTCTAAGACACTTGAAGAAACTTCCCTGCAAAGCTACCTGAAAAACTGTGCAAGTGTACCTGGGAAAAAAGGTAGTTTGGGTGCACAGTCACACAAAATGTTGCTTTGATTTAGTTAATAGAAGTTAGCTGATAAAATCTATTTATAGCATGATTTAAAAAACATTCTCACCTAAAACCTAAAACTTTATACAGTACTGTAGCTTTGCAGTAAGGTTTCTTCAGGTGTCTTGGAGATGTTGGCCACAATTCTACTGTATTCCGTTTTTTTCAGATTCTTCATGTCATTCCAGACAGACTGAATGACAGTGAGATCAGCTCTCGCAGATCTCGTCAGACTCCTTGTGCATAAACAAATCTCCCTGGGTTATTACAGTTAATAGCAAAAAGGAATGTTTGTAAATGCTGGCACACTACAGCAAGAGAAAAGCTGCACCTGTATAGAACAGTTTTTGTCATTTGCAATCAGATCATTACAGTGAATTTCCGCCTTTTCTCTCGACAGATTTTTATCAAGAAAGCAGAGTGACTGATGTTCAACAATACCTCATGACTTCACCGGGTCTCTGGTGCAGGATGGAGTCTGCTCAGCACCTCCACATGAGCTCTTCACACGAGTTTCTTTAGCTTGGTCCCATAGCTCCAACTGCTGGCGACAAGCTGTTCTAGCAGGGTAGAGAACGCCAGGCGAGCGCTCCCTCAAAGACATGCAGCTTGAGCTGTCAGACGCGCCGCAGTAGCTGGCAAATGACTGATGACGCTGTATTTTGTAAACTGTATTTATATGTATATACGCCCACGGTTGAGTTTCTGTAATTACACTGGTCTGTTGTCGAGGGCTTCCTGAACGGTCTCGCCCGTTTCACGATGCACTTTGACATTCAACAAATGCTGCTTTTGGAATGGAATACTCTTCTTAATTTCCTACTCGAGATTTGATTTTCCAAGTTCAATTTGTGTTGTTAATTAGTTGACAAATGATTCTGTTTAGGCTACTCCAAATGGTGTGTATTTATTGTATTTATTATGATACATTAAGAGTACACACAGGCATATGGCCGTGCTAGATATGTGTTTGTTCGTGAACAGGCCTAGCGTGTGTTTCCAAAGTCAGTTCAAAAGATGCGTTATAACGAAAGAGTAACGTTTATTGTAACTAGAGTATGCTGCAAAATCGCTGGACTTTTCTTGATATAATTAAAAATGAAATCAATCACAAAAAACAAGGAAGGCCTTCTGAATTTTGTTTTATTTTTACATTTTTTATAATCATTTTTTGCTTTCCAGTAACACACATTATTTTTTGCTATGTTGTCTTTCCTCTTCCTGCCTTAATGTGCTAATGTGCCGGCATTTTACAATAGAGCCGGTACAGAAAACGTAATTAGATCATAGACCAAAAACCTGCCAGAGACGTGTACAACTAATCTGTATAGCTCAGTGTAAATCAGTGCACTGGTATTTAAATGCTCGGTTTGCTCTCTGATGATAGAAATAATTACTATTTATCAAATACCACCCACATTTGTCAAGGGTCCTAATATTTTTTTCATGCCTTAAAATGATCATAATATAACACTGATGGTTCTAGGTAAAATGAGTGATCAGCACATTGGAAAGGATCTCGAACCAGAGCGAAGTAATCTTCAAAGAAAGAGAAAGAGAAAGTTTGTGCAGTAAGATAACACCATCTGGCCTGTAACAATGCTGATGTTGTTTTCGAGGAGAATCACTTTCCTGCACAGGTCGAGGAGAAATACAGCGCCATCAACTTTCACTATCCCTTCATTGCCTTCTCTTGATTAGCCCAAATGAACTCAAATGAAAATGTAATGCTCCTGTCAAACAGTTTGAATAAAGACAAAGTCCAAACTTGACTTGTTAATATGTTGTTATGCAGACATGGTTGCAAAATATTGTTTTTATACTGTCTTTACAGTTGTGAGCGTGATTATAAATCCAAAAATCAAATGATATATCATTCCACTCTGTTCCACTCTTCTGGCAGCTTTGTAGTTCTAAGAATATATATATATATATATATATATATATATTTATAACAAGTGCCTTTGACTTCAGCCACACAATTTATGATGACATTTTTTGCCATGTTTTTAGTGTTCTGAATAATCTTCAGGTCTATCCAGTGAATAAATATATCAATCTTCAGCATTATTTATGAGGTCATGAAGACCCTTTGGGGGGGTGTCTTAATAAACCAGTTTTATAATAAGAAGGTTAACGAGTTATCCAGCCCTTGACACTCTCCCTGCCCTGGAGGTGGTCAGCTGATGTAAATGAGATGAAGCCCACCTGAAGAACAAGATCAGAATAGGGTGTGCCCTAATCACTAACTACAGGAATTTAGTTTCACTCGCATGACAAAAACCAGCAATAAAGACTCAGTCAACTTCACACACTAAAGGATGTATGGGATGTTCAAGCTGATTTGCCCATTTATGTATTATGCCCATGTAAGTTAATGGGCATAATACATAAATGGGCAGATCAGCTTGAAGGAGAACAGATGGAAATTTACAGTAGCCTATGTGTGCTGCCATACAAGGACGAAGATTTTACATCATTTACTGTATAACACCAAAACTGTTTGATTACCAATATTCTTCAGAATTTTCATTTTTGGGTGAACTGTCACTTTAAATTTAATGCTAGGAAAATATACACACACCATTCATAAAGTAAATTTATATTTATGTTTGTTTTTACAGTGATCTTGTACTAAAACTAAGGTAGTTGGTATTAGAATCGAATTATATTATTTTTAAACATTTAGACAGAAGGCAGCATGACTACAACTTTTATCTAAAATGTAAAATAAATTTGGCAAATTGTTGCAAAAATAAAAAGCAGTTATTTGACAATCCGAGTACAAGTACAATCCGAGCACCGTCATCTTTCACTTCCACTGTGATGTGTCCAATAAGCGTCTATTTCCCTATCCTCGACGGCCAATCAGCAGTGTCCACGAGGTGCAGGTCGGAGGCGGAGACCTCGGGCTATGACAGACGTATAATCTGTCCAATCACCATCTCGCAATGTGTAAGAGGCGTGACTACACAGAGTACAGTGTCCAATCGGATGCGCGTGGAAGGCGGAGCCTCTGATTCTGGATTCCTCGTCCATAGCCACACGTGACGCGCTGTAGTCGCAGGCGGAGTGCTGCATCAGTGAGCACGGGTGAGTACGCTAAACCTGCAAATATGAGCTTTACCGCACCTGTGTGCCTTTCTGTTCGCGTGCAGTATGGTTTGCAGATGCTTTATTGTAAGGAAGCGGGATCGTATGATTCAGCTCGAGTGTTAAACTGAGAATATATGCGTAGACCTAAAGGCTAGTTGGTCAGTTAGCTCCTTGAGCTAAGCTAACTGATACAGGTGTCATGTCAATAAAATCAGCCGTATAATCAAAACTTATCACAGAAACCCGCTTGACGTTATTGATCATGCGATTTTTCTTGTCAACGGAGTGAGATGAAAGCTGAAGTGCGGTTTTTGTGGTCTTACCAAATGTTGGGGGGTGGGCAGAGCTGCTGAGAGAGATTTGCGAATTAATTGAATGAAGTTAGTCAAACATGCGGTGACCGATTTACTTTGTTGCACTTTTGTGTTATATACACAAATGTCAGGTTTAATGTTTCATGAACATTATTCACTTGTTTAAAGAATTCATTTGTATGTTAGTTGTAAGATTTCGTAGGCGTTTCTGATATGAAATATATAGCATGTAAAGTTAGATATGCACTTAGCATGATGTTCATCTTGAACGCAAGGATTAAATATCAAATAGCTCGTAACTCAACCTTATCTTTTGCTTTCAATTTGAGCTCATAAATGCTGGTTTGTGGAATAGCATGGCTGTGTGGGGGATATGAGTTAATGCGGAAAAGCCAAACCGGCTGAACTAGAGCCGCACATGTCAGTTGAACCGTCATTTCCGCCCTTTAAGAGGAAAGGTAGAGGTCACGCGAGGGATACTCCTGACATTTGCATGGGCTAGAAACTTAAATGAAGTTTGATCAGATTAAAATCAAAGAACGCTTTGGATAAGGCGTCTTATTTGCTTGTATAAACAGATTCATGCTGGTCATCTCAGCAAGAGTGGTTTGTTAACGTGTAACTACATGTTCTCTGAATGTAGAGCTCAACTTTGACCTTTACGTTTAACCAAAAGATCACTTTCCTGGTGGCAGTTCCTTTTCTTTTGACATCTATGAACTGGTTCATTCGAATTATCTACACAGTTATCTATTCGCTTTTATGGCCTGTATCCTGCTCAGAGGCATTGAGTCACACTGGTGCACTCTGGGAAGGTTGTGTGTAGAATATCTGGTACCTTCCCCCATCGTCTCAAGCCCAGATCTGTGGCACTAGAGTGTAAAGAGGCTTAACCATGTGTTCTGGAAGTGTATGCATTCACTATTTAGGGCTGAATTGAATGAACCCCCGGTTAGGTCATGCTGGGACAGCCACATGTGGCTTAATCGCATATAAGTCTGATATAATGAGCGCCTGCTCTGGACAATCATTTAACCAGCACTTAACTTAACAACAACTATTATATACAGTCAACCGGTCGTTATTTCAGAATACACTGCAGTATGATGATCAAGTTTTGTGTCGTCCTGAAGATGTTTATAATGCAACTGGCTGACTGTACGTGGCTAGTATTCTGTTATTCTGAAATATTGGGATCATTTTTGTTGTTGTTGTTGTTTATCTAAATGTTTTTTTTTATTTTTTTATTAACACCTTAAAACACCTTCTTTGCAAAAGCCAGCTATGACATTTTGATTTAAAGTTACAAAGTGCATGAATGAATGAATAAAAGAATAAAACCTGTGCACAGATGAATTGTCACAATAACTTCTATAAAATATGTCTAAAAATAGTGAATTTTCATTCAAAAGATTTTAACACAACAACAGCAAAACATGTTTTTTGTGTTTAATATGGAAACTAATCATTCTGAGTTCAGCTGATAGATTGATTTGATTTGATTCACTTAGACGTTTTAAGTCATTAAGGGCTGGTTTCATAGACATGGCTTAGCTTAAGCCAGGATTAGGCCATAGTTTAGTTAGGACTACATTTTTACTGGTGTGCATCTTAAGAAAAAACAAATGCACTGACATGTTTTAAGATCAGTCAGTACAAGTTTCTTTCAGTTTAAACAGCTGAAATTAACATTTTAGTCTAGTACTAGGCTTCAGCCTTGTCTGTGAAACTGGGGGTAAATAAAATAAGGCTCCAACATCAGTTACTGCAGAACTTACGTTATACTGCTAGCGCAATCATATTTCGTTATATATTGTGCATAATCTGTTTGTTTCTTATTACTATATAATATTTTGAAATAAAAGAGCCATAAAACTAGCACAGCTCTGTAGAAAAGTGCTTTCTTACAGTCCGTCAGGCATTATGCAAAGCTGCCTGACCACAGGACGCTGTAGTGACCAGAGAGGGCTGGCTGATCGGTGCTGTTGATATGGGTGGATCGGTCGGAGCCTGTGGGTTTCATCAGCGGGTGCTGTGGTGAATCAGTCGTGTTTAATCAGCAGAGCAGATCTCTGCTCAAACTGGATTTGAAGCAGCTCACTGTCCGTTAGCACTGCAGTGTTGAATGCCTTCCTCTTTCAGTCCCAGTTGTTTGTTTTATAGGGGGCAGGATAGAGTCCAGTCCAGAACTAATGAATCTGTGGTGTAAAAACAGGAACCGCTAGACTCCTTCTAATGATCCTTCCTAGAAATAATGAGTTTGTTCTGTAGTGATGTGTTTCAGTCTAATTAATGGGCTGATATTGGCTGATAACTCTGTCTGCTTGGACGATTAACGGACGTGTTAGTTCATGTGTGCTGTTTTAAATGCTTCTAAATCAATTGGCCAAAATTTGTGATTAAAAAAAAAAAAAAGTTGCTAAAACAGGGTTTTAGTCCTTTTTTTTTTTTTTTTTAATAACTGTTTTATTTTAAGCACAAATAATCATAGTGTTCCCCTGATATTTTTTTTTCTTCTTTTTTTTTAAATGTACATTTTTTCAATGTTAAATCTAAGATTGAGCTTCGTTTAGGAAGTATTGCATGAGTCGGTGGGTCTCTGCCAAATGCTGATGTCTTGTGTTGGTTTAGCTCAGATGCTAATGTTAACTGCTGATTAGCTTTAATAATGCTGATGATGGAGTGCTGGTGTTGTGTGTTGTCTGTAATCGCTCTACCCCCACACATGATCATTAGTTCACTGAGCAACAGATGGGTCAGGAGTGAATCCTGTGACCCCAACCCCACTACAATACAAACACATTCCACCTCATGTAGCCTCAGGGAACCTCAACTTTAGTGTCCTGCTCCCGAAGATCAGCCTAAATTGAATATCTCTTTCAGTTCAGTGAGATTTGGTAACACATGCTTATATTTTTTCTGTAATCTGAATCTTAGATTGAGTTGGTCTGACTCTGATCTCCGTGGATTTATGGCAGATATCTTAAGAGCAGGGTAGCAGATGTCTGATATAACACTATATGATGGGTACGATGCCTCAGGGATGAGATGTCCTCTTCACCTTTAAATGACCATAGACAAATAAATCTCATCCAACCACATTTACTGAATGCTTATGCTGTTATAAGTCTTGCCATAATCATATTTCAAAATATTGATGTTTAGATACATATTAATTTTAGGGTTGGGTATCGTTTAGGGTTTTTTCGATACCGGTGTCAAATCGATACTTTTAAAACGGTTCCAGTGCCTGAATCGATACTTAAAAAAATTAAAATAGAAATGATAACATTTTATAATAACTGCACACTACGAATCATTAGTTAAGCATTAGTAAACAGTCGGTTCATCCTTTATAAAGCATTGTTCCAACATTAATAGTCATTAGTAAGCAGTTTATAAATACAGCTGTAAATGTCTTGTTCTTGATTTATAATCATATCTATTACAAAGGAGATTTAAAGGCTCAGTTATCTTGCATACAGAACAAATAAAAACAACACAGAGGGATACAGAACTATTCATTTCAAGATGCAGATAAATATGAAACTGTACAGCTGTTCACTTGAATGAGTTATCATGAAATTGCACGAAAGGTTTAAAAAGTCTATTAATAAAGTATCTACTCTAAGATCTACTCTATGAACAATACATTAAATTACATTAAATAAAGACAGAATCAATAATAAATCAATAAATAAAATAAGCTTATGAAACAAAAACTAAATATGGTCCGATGCCATGTATCAAGTCAAGTGAATGAATCATCTTATAACAGGCATCCAATACTGACTTCCGGAAAAGGGGAATAACCAATGACATT
>JAUMHE010000063.1:2179778-2228333 GCA_032359235.1 Enteromius mattozi | reverse complement strand
TATTAAGTCATGAATATTTACCTTTAAGTCATGGAAAAGTCATGGAAATGTAATGGTAAAAATGTGTACGAACCCTGAGGTCAGATCAGAGAGGAGTTGTGCTTTGATTACTTGAATTTGAATGGGAGTTTCAAAGCAGTGAGATTTGAAGCATTCAGCTGGTGTAGAGTGCATTAATTATACTGTAGGAGGGGGAATCACACAAAACTTGCCAAGAATGTGTCCTAGTTATACTTAACCACAAAATCAAAAGGAAGAAATAAGATATTATACTAAACAGAAAATAAAACCTAATTTTAGGTGTTGTCCATTAGTATTTGCTACCTAAATTCTTTTTTACCCTGGAATTCTTTCTATAATGCAGTGCTATATTAAAAATATAACATAATTTACTTTATATACATAGATAAGAAATACATATATTATAATATAAATGTTTTATTTACTGTTTAAGGCTGCATTTATTTGACAAATATACAGTGAAAATAAAACCATAATATTGTGAAATATTTTTGATTTTAAATAATTTTTTTCTATTTTAATATACTTGAAAAATGTTAATTCCTGAGGTGGCAAATCTGAATTTTCATCAGCCATTAACTACAGTCTTTAATTTTACGTGATTTTGATATAAAACTTCTGAGTGTTAGAACTTTCGCAATTGTTTTTTTTTTTTTTTTCTTAGCTCATCCGTTATTTGTAGTGTTAATGTAAGAGTCATCTTTCGCTAGCCTGAGAAAGGACCCTCTTTAAGCCCTTAGGACACAAGGCTGCTAATATCAGAGCTGGATCCACTCTGGTCTTGGATCAGACTTTAGGTTTTCAGATCCAATTGGACCTGTGAAGACCTAGCTTACTCTAGAAATGGGATGTATTCGCTTGGTCACCTCCAAATATAGTTTAGTTTATTAAGTGATTTGGACCCAGTTTCGGCCTGTATTCTGTATATCTAAAAAAGATTCTCAAAAAACAAAGTTCAGTACGACATGAGCTTGCTGGCTCTCCAGGTTAACACAAGTCCTTTGTTGGCTCCTCATCTGCTAACCTTGAAGATAATAATGGCAGCAGGGAGCATTACTCTTCTATAATGATTGAGTAAAACTTCCCACAGCACAGATTGGTGATTATTACAGCAGGAAGGCATTTAGTAAGGCATTTCCATATAAATTATATAAATGAAAGTAGAAACTAACCTAATTGCTTTGCAGTTGGTTACAGAGGTAAAAAAATAAACTAAACTAAGTTTATTATAAAATTAAGGATGCATAGTCCTCTCATTTCCCACAGTTTATAAGAGGGTAAAATGGTCAAATAAGAAATAATGTCCTTTTTTTAATCATTTTTAGTGTTTAATGAGAGTCATTTCTCGCTTGTCTCTGCAGGATTCAGGGTCTTACCCCTCCAGCACTCATGTTCCTGGCCCGGGTAACCCTATGACACCACAGCAGAGCAGCAACAGCATCCCGGGGAACCACAGTAACGCAGCCTACATGAAGCAGCAGCAGCAGATGCAGCTGATCAGACAGAAGCAGTTCCTCCAGAGACAGATGATGGCTGAGCAGGTGCTATTTATAATATTCTTGTTATTTTTGCTTCTATAATATGCCAGCTATAGTAACATGATTACAGACAGCAATGTTTAGTTACGTTTATCATCAATAATCTTTTTAATGATAAGTCTTTAACCAAGTAATGCAGCTGTGCTTGCAAATATGGAATTCAGTTTTTATCAGCAGATTTGATTTAAGATTTTACAACTACTTCGGAAGTGGCTCATTTAAACCAAACTTAGAGCCCAAACAGTGTGTGTTTGTGTATAGATCAGTTTGGACTAGACGTCACAGTTACGTCACTTGCAGCTACATGCACATAGTGGTGACAGGATAACACTGGTAACAAGTGGAGGGAAATGGGTCAAATCCATGGAGTAAGAGGAAAAAAAAATGTTTTGTGCCTTTTGGATGTCAGAATTGGAAGGCAAAATCATTCATATAGCGTACTCAAGTCAAAGAAGCCATTTGAAGCTAAGCTGCATTGATCTGTAAATACATCTAAATGCCACTTCAGATGCATTGCAGAGGTAAATTTTGTTGATACTGATTTAATTTGCTTGGTAATAGCCCAAATGCAAAAAATTGATTAAAAAGATGATGCACACTTTCAGGAAAAAAAGGCTTAAAGGTGAAAATGCCCATAAAACTTACTGGAAAAAGATATTTCTATCACTGTGAACTGACCACACAGAAAATGAAGAATAAAAAACAATTCAGGAGTCAGTTGTCCACAGTAATATTTAAGATATTAGCACAATAAATAACACACTCAGCAAAATATTGTCTAATTATTGTTAAATAATATCCTAGAAAATATCAAGATCATATATATATCATATATATATATAATAAATTTTTTTTTTTTTTTTGGTCAATAACATGAATTAGTGGGGTGTGTTATTTCATGTGTATATAATAATTTATTAATAATAATTATTTCAATATAATAATAAAATTCTTTTGACATCAATTTTCTTAAAAATGATTTAAAGGCTGAGATGTAAAGTTTCATTATGATTTAAATCAAGAATTGTTAGTTTGTCAATTCTGAGGAAAAAATGCCATTAGCCAAGGATATAAATTATGAGCCGAGGGGAAAAGAGCGAATTTTTTCTTATGATAATTGTGAGATAATCTAAGATTTGTGAGAATAAAAGCAGAATTTTGAAATATAAACTCAATCACTGTCATCATTGTTTGCAAACACCAAATTAATCTATAAGTTCCTGCTAGTTCATTTCATCCATCAATTCAGTTGTGACCAGAAGGGGTACAGCTAAATCCGGAATCTTACAATAAATTACATTTTCTACCTATTGGGTTGTATTATTAACTACACCTACCCCTTGCAATAATGCAAAAACAGTAGTTATTGTTGTACAGTCTAGCAAAAAATGAAACCCTATTGATGTGCACATGTCCAATAAACAAATCTGTATACCATCCAGCCTTAACCCTTTAATTCTCTGGGTTGCTGTTTTAAAAGTCTTCCTCTAGGGGGCAGCAGCCTCACAAGAATAATTAAACCTTTGCCAACAGTGTTGTTCCTCTCCTGAAAGCCTCTTAATATCATGTAAGGCTCCTGTTGGTCACAGTTTTTGCAGTACTAACTGAAGTGTGTTTGTATCAGGAGAAGCAGCGGCAGCAGGAACAGCAGCTGCAGAGGCATCTGACCCGTCCACCACCTCAGTATCAGGACCAACAGAACCCGCAGGCCCAGCAAAACCCATTCCAGCAGCAGCAACAGGTCTCTCAGTTTGCCGGTGTGCCACCCTGCCTGGCCCAGCAGCACTCCTCTGGCTTCAGCGAGCACACAATCACCGGTATTCATATTTCTCTTCTTGATAATCACTTGGCCATTCAACTCATGCTGTTTGCTACATGTTACATCAACAGGCATTTTGTTGTGCAGAATGAGTCAGGACACATATGGGTGGATGCTGGAAATGAATGATTAAGCGGTTTGGTCTTCTTGACTTGAGATTGGATCACATGAGTCAGATGTTAAACAGGTGTAAACGAGACCTGTTTTTCTGATTATGAGAAAAGTTCAGTACGTCATGAGCTTCCTGGCTCTGTAGGTCAACACAAGTAGCCTTTTGTTAGTAGTCCATAAACAAGCCCGTCTGATTTGCAAGTGTGTTTATTGATAGACTCATTTGAATCACAGGCACACCGTAAGTTACATACAGCATCTGTGGTTCATCTGTGAGTCTATGTTTAAAAGCTTAATTCACCTATAAGTCATTATTCATTCACCCTCATGTAGTACCAAAACCTAAGAGACTTTGTGTTTTGAAGAATAATCAAATGAATGTGTTTTTAAACTTGGACAATTCAAAAATAAATAAATAAAGCTGCCATGGACAGGTTAAGGTTAAGTCTAACCATACATTTTACCTATACACTCTATGTATGTGTTGATCATTGTTTAAAAAATGTAAATAAAAGCTGAAGTTAAATCTGTTCTTTGCAAACATATGTCTTCATAAGACTGCTAAGGTTCATGTAGATTTGTTTCATGACACCTTTATGACTTTTTGGATCAAAGTTTTGCTTGGACTTTCAGACAGTACTTGTCGGATTTTCATTGAAACACAAATGAAAATAATTTAAAAGATTAATAACAATCTTACGGGTCTGGAACAAAATGAGGTTGAGTAAATGACTGGAGCAGTTTTCCCTCCAAAGGGATGCCGGTAAAATTATTTTGATGGCGAATAGGTTTAGAATGCTGTTTCAGTGTTGTCAGATCTTGTGAGAGAACCAAGCAGCCTGGTCTTAAAAACAAGCCCTCTGTAAGTGACTTGACATATCAAAAATGTTGTGTAGATGGTTTTCTGGTTTGGTTGAGGAGCATTGCTTAAAATCTGCATGAAATGACAATTCACCATTTCCCAAACCATTTTATAGGGAACACTGTGAATTATTAAACAAATTCTTTGACCTAGTAATTGCAAGCTTATATTCATATGCTTCCACTGCTGCGTGCCACGCCCACATCTTAACATCCAATCAGCCACTGATATATAGAACCAAGTCCCTCCCTATAATCTTTTTTTTCACTCAGTTGTACATTACGATATTGATGAAAAGGTCTGTGGCTTCTTCCGATTTCACTTTGATTTCACTGATCGACACTGAAAATATAAAAAACATACATTTATTCTTAATGGCAAGTTAGACTATGTTTTAACTGTGATTGTTTGGCCTACTCTGTTTTAGGTGCATCTCAACCAATAGGAAACGTCAGCTCTCTGAGTGGCCCCAACCCTGGAACGCAACGGATGTTTTCACAGGCACAAGGCATGATGGGAATGGGGGTTGGCCAGAATACTGGCCCAAGCACTGGTCCCGCTCCAGCCGCCAGTCAAGCAGACATGAACCTCTCATCCTGCGCAGGCGGTCTCGATGTGCAACAAGTCCTCTACGGCAACATGCCCATGCATCCCTCCCACCCCAACCAGCAGAGAGGACCAGTGTCCTCCATGTCTGCCGCTTACCGCCAGAATGTTCTAGCGGCTCAGCAACAAGCTCACTTGAAAAACCAGCCCAATGCTGCTATGTTGAAACAACAACAGCAGCAGCAGCTGGCCCGTATGCCCAACAGCATGCCCAATGCCTTGGCTAATAACATGGGCTCTGCTATGCCCAGCTCCATGCCAACCAGTATCCAAGGTGCCTTGCCCACACAGGCCCAGTCATGGCAGCAGCAGCATCCAGGTCTCCAGCCCGGCTCTGCTAACGGAGGCATGCCAGCAGGTTTCCCCAACACTGGCTTCCAGATGCAGTCAAGATTGTCCAAACTTCCCAACAACACCCCGTTTCCCCAGGGAGGCATGGGAAATAGTGCAGCTGCTAGAACCTTGGCAGGTATGAATCCTGGACAAATGATGCCTAACATGAACCAGCAACGGACCAATAACCCAGGCATGCCTCAACAGCTGCCTCCTCCTGGCCAGCAGACGGCCCAGCAGGGGCAGCCACAAGTGCCGTCTCAAACTCAGCAGGTTCTATCTGATTTGGGACCTTTCAGCCAGCCACAGGCCGGACCCAACCGCACCGCAGGACTTCAGTGCAGTCAGGCCTATCAGCTCAACAGAACAGCCAATCAGCAGCTCCAGTTTAGCTACAGTGCTCAATCCGGAAGCAGTTTGTCTGGCTTTTCTGCCGAGACCGACCTGGTGGACTCTCTTTTGAAGAATCCGACAACGCAAGAGTGGATGGATGATCTAGACGAGCTGTTGGCCAGTCACCAATGAGTGAAGGCCACAGACCAATAACAGACAATACTAGTGCCTTAGGTAGAGGAGAAAACATGCATCTGTTTTTGGACATTTTCAGAGATGGTGAAAACTGCTCTATAACCATCAGATCTGCTGTGTTCTCTGTTGAGTATGTATATGGTGTGTATAATAGCGGTTGAGTAGAGCACATAGCCTGTGTCACTGAAGTATTCTCTGGACTGGAAATGTCAAAGAGGGAAATGCTCTAATACTGAACCTGTGGGTCAGTAAAACCACTGAATTTTCTTATATGACGAGTATATACGGTGTTCGTTGTAGACACGAGGAGCATCTGTTCAATGTCAGGCGTGTCTTGACACACTTTTATAGGCCTTAAATTTGCACTCTTGAAGATGCACATGTTATTTTCAGTAAAACAGTTTAAAGCAATAGTTAACCCAGCATATTTGAATCATTTATTAACCATGGTGTTCTAAATCCATATGAGATTAGCCCCAACCCAAATAAAACAGACCTGAACCAGATAATCACTTCAACAGGATCACTAGAAAACAGACATGGTCTTTGATAGGGAGATGCTGTGCGTTTCCCAAAAGCATTGTTAGCTCTGTCATTACCAACATGGTTCAATGATTTAGTGTTTCCCAAAAGCAAACGAACATTCACAAACGTGCGTGGTTGAAACTACAGCTTTCGACGTGTGGTTAGCAGCATAGGGTCTTTTTAGTAAGGCATATGGGCTTAAATTAATATGCTCTTGGGCACAATAAGCAAGCTAACGTGCAGTACAATCTAAATATAAATGCATTTTGATCTGTATTTTAGCGTGTCCTCAAAAAGCTCTATTTTTGAAAAGCGCATAAATGCCTTAGAGAACCCGCAATGAATCAAACCTCAAATAAAGCAAAATGACAGGGAACCAAAAGAAATACAATATAATACAGCATCTTAGAGCTCTCTAATCAGTTAAATAGCAGTTTTCCTCCTCCACATGCATGTGACATCATTAAAAATTGCCCTATGTTGCTCAACTAATTAAATGACGGAGATGCAACCCTGTTCAGGAAACAATCATGACTAGCTAGTTTGTTTCCACAACAATGTATCGTACAATGGTGGTTAATCATTGAGCTACGTGGTTGTACGGGAAACACACCCCTCTACGGTTCTACTGTTTAAGAATGAATGTTTGGTGTAACAGTCAACGTGGATCACTGGTGCCTTGATAAACAGGTGCCATATCCTCGATGTCACTGAATTGCTGTCAGATGTGAATGAGAGTCAGTCACTGATTGTGGATAGCACAGCAAAAGCACTTCTGATGCAGAAGTGTAAACTCCCCAAAAAATGATTTCAAATTCCAAAGTGATTGTTTAAATGGCAAACATGTTGACACCTATAAGCAGCTGCTCATCACAAAAGCAGTGTATTCAGAAAACTGCCTGTTTGTATTAACATTCTTCATTTTTATATTCCACTAAAGATAGTCCTGTGAGTTTGGAACAGCATGTGGGAATAAATGACATGTTTAGTTTAAGTGAACTATTACTTTAAGTTCCATACGGTTTAACGTTCATTGGTTAGTTTCTCATTAACTAAATTTAGGAAGTAGATGCTATGCGGTTTGTGACATCAGGCTGTGGCTAATAGTGAGGAAGATTAACTCTACAGTGCTCCAGTGAAAGTAGATCACGTCATTAGACTTTCATGTTACACTACACTAAGTTGTGTGTTGTTTGTTTTTTCTGAAAAGCCCAGAGCTTCTGTGTTGGTGAGAGGGTTAATATTCCTGGGTTTTTTTTCTCTCCCTCTGGTGTCTGATGTTACATTGAGGTCAGGTGCTGGTCTGAACGGCATTACCTGAACTCTCTCTTCATCTGAGATTCTGTGACAGGATTTCATGTATATTTATATATTATTTTGTATGTATGCAGTTTTTATTGTCCTGGAGAAGATAGATCTTATTTTTATATGTACATTGTTGCAAAATTTTGTAAGTATTTTATACTTTTTATTATTGTTCTCTGTAAAACAAGAGTATTGTGTAAATATAGTTCTCTAGAAATATAGTCTTGTTTTGTGTGTTTGTTTTATGCATGTCTTGAAAGGTTTGTGCAGTAGCAAGCTAGTTGTTAATGTGTGATGAGGTTCAGAAAACACTAATGCAGTACAAATGAGCATGACACAAATAAATGAACATAAACATACCATGAAAACGTCCATGAAAAGTGATCGAAAACCATGGAAAAAAGGAGGGCAAAAGCATCTTTTGGTAAAAAAAAACAAAATTGCATTGGTTTCCTTCAAAGGTAAGTGAGGCTGTTTGTCGTTTACTTTTGTGAATGCATCATATAAGCCTACCCTCTATCAATATGTGCTGACAAATAACACGAATGTTGATGTCATTTGGGTTATGGTTATGTCCCGCCCACTCTAGTCATGCTAATATAAGTGAGTGATTAAAAGCTGTGAGTGTGGCACGAACTGATACAGAGGATAGTGTCTGACCTCACTGTCCACAGAAATGATGCTGGATCAGACCGTGCTGTTAGCAGCCGTCACAGTGTTGGGATTGCTGGAACAAGGTAATTACCACATGATTGTAGATGGTCAATCAAATCTATATTTGTCAGTTTTTATTTTTATATGCTCAGTAACATAGCTCGTGCTAGAATGGAGAGTTCTCTGGGCATTATCTGTAATTGTATCAATGAGTGTTGCTGTATTTAATTAGACTTCAGTTAACAGTGATAAGTAAGAGTTATAAATCTTGTTAAAAAGCCCAGCAAACAGTGGCAGATTTATGGAACTGAAAATTTCTAAATGCACTGTAAGATTTCCTAAAATACTACTAGGTCTATGTTTTCTCACTTTTTCAGTAATAAATGTCATTTTCATCATTTACTCCCCTCGCTTCGTGGATGTAGGCTATCCTGTTTTAAGGATGATGGATATATTTTTTTAATGAATAACCAAACATTCAGATTAAGAACAGGATATTTTGCAATGTGTGTATTAGTTATTTCTTCACCTTTGCAATCCGTCTGATGTGTGTTTATCGTCCGGTCAGCGTACTTCTCTCTGCAGGTGATCTACGCACGGAGGAAGCACTCTGTCTCTCCGCCGGCCACGACAGGACCTCCAGAGTTTGAGAGGGTCTTTAGAGCCCAGTAAGTCAGGCATCTGTCAACTGAATCAAGATTACTTTGAATTCAAAACTAAAACTAAACTAATGACTTTACTGAGAGGAATGACAGGTTTGGTCTCATTTGTCATATTCCTGCTTTACCAGAGCAAACTGTTCAGAGTATTTCCCCCTGTTTGTCTTCTCGCTTTGGCTGGCAGGAGTTTTCTTCAGTCAAGGTGAGTTTCCCTAAACTGAAAGAAAAAAAAATTCAAATTGGCAGGTAGGCAGTTCAACTTTCCTCAGAACATATTAGCAGCTTTGTGTGCGCACAAATATGTGACCTCAACCACAAAACCTTTTTTTTTCACATTAGATTTACTAAAACTTAAAAAGAGAAATCTAAATATTAATAAAATCGCCTTTAAAGTTGCCCAATAAAATCCTTAGCATGTTACTGTTTAAAAATAAGGTTTTGCTACATTTACAATAGGGAGTTTGGAACCTAATGGAACATGATCTTTAGTTAATATCCTGATGATTTTTGACCCATACAGTGTATTGGGTGTGTACTGTGCTACTTATGACTGCTTTTGTGCTCCAGGCTCACATATCAGATATACATTCTGCTATTGGTGCAAACACAGGAACATACTGTACTCTGAAAATGTCTTGATTTTTTTACAGAAAAAGAGAGCATCTAAAATGTTATGTTTGAAGAAATAAAAATGCCAAGATGTTCCTTCTGGTCTGTTTGGATGGGTTTATTGTGGTTTTTGGGCACTTGACAGACGTCAGACTGGTAGAGCAGCAAAATAGCTTGGCTGTGTTAAGCAAGCATCTAAACCAGAGATGTGTACAAAGGGGAACTTTCCTTTGTGAGGACTGTATAAAAATATTCTAGTCTTGTCTTAGCTATGTTTAAAGTCTATCTAAATTAAATGGCAAAAAAGTAAACTAAATTTAACAGTTCTCACACCTCTGATTTGCATGCAAACAAAACTTCCCTTGAAAACGTTATATGCAAAACATTATGTTGTTGCTGTTGTGCTCTTCAAAAACACCTCCATTCAGAACTAAAGGACTACATTTAAGCCTAAATTAAGGTGGAGATCAATATTAGTCAGCTGCAAATATGGCTTCACCCCAAAAAAATTCTAACAAAAGGTTTCTCAGTGGATTACAGTAGTATCAGATGTACTTAAAAACATACTAAAAGTTTACCAAAGTTTGACTCCAAGAAAGGCCCCATTTTCAAAATGGCGGCCATCAGGTCCCTAAAATGACCATTACTCCTTAAACCAGGAATACTGGTGCCTGATACATGTTTTGGCCATGTAATATTGTATTTAGCATATTTGCATGAGAGATAAGTGATAAGCATATTTATGCAAAAAATAAGAGTACAGTAATTGCATAGTTCTCATATCGTTTTGCCTAGTGTTGGTCGTTTCTATGGCTCATAACCCTTCTTTTGATTCAAATAAAGAATAAATTCATTACAACTGTGTGGTACTGTAAAATTACTGTCACATGAAGGCCCCGGAACACTAACCCCCTTTTTTTTTTTTTTTTTTTTTTTTTTTAAATACGTTTCTTATTTATAAATTTCTTTTTATATTTTCTTTAGTTGTTTCCTCTTATTTCGGTTTATTTTTTTAATACTTTTTTGCACTGTGATCTTCACTAGATTTATCATTAGTCCTCACACTCTTCCTCCCATAGACGTTGATTATGGGTCATTCCTGTTATACAGTGACTTTTCTGTCTCTATGATTTATGTACTAATTTTTTCTCTAAAATAGTCAAATATATATATATCATAAATTGCTGCAATTATATATATAGTAGATCTAATTTATCACTTAAACAGAGATAATAGACATTAAAAATATTATTTATTAATTTAAATATATTTTAAATTAAATTGAAAGAAAATACAATTTTCTTCATTTACCGTGTCCCTAAACTCATTTTCCAGCCTGTTAGGATGTACTTCGTTGCCTTGCAAAATAAACTACAATTCCACTAAGATAATTTTCAAGAAGTGTTATTGTTTATTTTTTGGACTGTACAAATGGAGGTAAATGTCACCTCTCACTCATACCTTTTTTTTTAAGTTTTTGAAATATACTCCTGCTTGTCCCACTCTTAAAGTTCCAACCTGTTAGGCTATATTATGAAGTATGTTTGTCCAATCAAAAAAAAAACAAAAAAAACAAAGAACTTTAAAAACCTATCTGACAAAGTTTTAAACATTGTGTTCATCTGTAGAAGATTAGAGAGCTAAATGTTGATCACTGAAAAAACTACAGCTAATTTAGCTCAAAATTTTCCACCCTGTTAGGTTTTTATAGAATGTGAAATGTGAAACTAATGGGGTGGAAATTCTAAAATAATACAGAGCTTGGCCAGTATGTGTTCAGTAAATGTTACCGGATACTCGGACGGACCCTTATAGTGATACTCACAATTTTTATTTATGTACTTCTGTCGACATGAGTGTACGATTTCACCAGCGGAAATGTGCATGTTGTCGCCTCTTGCGTTGCTGATCAGTTCCCTATCAGCCAAGTTTTTACAGCAAATGGGGCAAATTTCTTGGTTTACAACAAAATGGTATACACTGTGATGCCAACAACATTTTAAGCAATATCAAATGTCAGTATTCTCTTCCACCACCTTCTGAATTACTGAAAATTTTGAATTTAGATATTTAGTATAATGCCACCTTTATACTCAAAAACATCTATAGAGGATGCATAACATACATATTACCTTATTTAAATTGAAATGAGTGACAATTTTAGAGGGTTCACACACAGGCCTCTGTTCGGGCTAATTCAGAGTTGTTTATGATTACAGTTATACAACTCCAATTTAAGTTACTGTTGGGTGCAATAACTTTTACATTGAATGTCAAATCTGTGTTTTAGCAAAAAAAAGAAAAGAAAAAGGGTATGTTTTCAAAAACACGTACTGAGTAGGAGTTACATGACATAGGCTAAATCATTTACATCTCTGGTTCACCCCAAACAAAGATAAAACCTTACAGTAATCTCACAAAATCATGTATTCCATAAGTATGTATTCATGTCAGTGCAATTTAGACAAGTCCAATGGATTCATAGACCCAGAAAACATGGGGTTAGACACCAATGTTGCTTAGCTAGGTCAAATAATAAAGGAGTTAGGATATTTTAAGGGCTTCCTGCCTATCTTGGACACCATCTTGAAAATGACACCTTTCTAGTGGTCAAACTTTGGTAAACGTTTAGTATGTTATTGAGGACACCTAATGCTACAAAAAACAGCTGAGAAACCTTTTGTTAGATTTTTTTTTTGGGTTGGGTGTTTTGTTTTGTTTTTTCATATATGGAGCCGTCTATATAAGGTTAAGTCAAGCATCACAATTACTATTACTTGGGTTTAGTGATATGACCAAACCACTCACACAGAAAATGACATGATGATTTTCTTGCTCTCTAGCACTGGCAGTGTTGTTTGGGCTGCTGTACCTCTATGGACGTTATATGTACTTCCACGGCTATGTGGAGTCTGCCCAGGGCAGGTGAGTGATCCAGCACTGTAGTTATGTTCATGTTTGCGCAGTCATGTTGCTGACCCCTTACTGTCCGCTGGCAGACTGGAGCCTCTGTACTTCAGTGCAAAGATGCAGTGGGTGCTGATTGCTTTGGCCGGGCTGGGGGTCATCTGCACCATGACACAGGTCTACCTGGGACTGGACCTACTGCACTTCTTTAGTCATCTTTTGGGCCTGACCGAACACACATGAAAGCAGAAGAGCTGGGGGTCTGGAGGTCAGAAGGACAGGGAAAGCTATAGGGCCTACATTTTTTTCTCCTCTAAAGAAAGATATATGTAAAATGTATTTATAGAAATGTATACAAAGATGAAATCAGGCTACTATAGATTGCCCCAGGAAAGACTTAAAGTGTGTGAGTTCATTTTGTCCATCAAATGAAAACACCCAAGTGTGCTCATGTTATTCAAATATTTGCTTCAAATGTTTAAGAACTGTATATAAACCATTTCTTTTAGTGTTTTCAAATAGCTGAAATTAGTTTACATTATATAACGTTAAGTTTATATTTCAACTAGAGGCTTTTAGCTGATTTTTTTATCTTAACTGTGTCCACCTATTGACATAAATATGGATCTAAAGGGAGAATTCTGTCTTGTCTTCCATGTTTTTTCCAACTGAGGTATTAGGTGCTTTTAATAAATTTGATAGCTAAACCATTTTATGCATCCCAAAAAAATTCACTTTCTATTCCTCATTAATAATGGAATAGAATAAGTGTGTTTGGCGTGCTGTCCGGAGAGAGGACTGAGAGCTCGGCGGACTCCGAGCCCTGGGGATTTTAACCCCTTGGCGGCGAGGGTTGGACAGAGCTAACTGTTATCTTTGGAGTTCAAACGATTTGTCACATAAGTATTTCATTATTGTATCAGAATAACATCTTTTCATTTTATCTGCTGTATTACAGCAAAAAGAATGAATGAGAAAAGCAGCCACCCTATTTTTTTATGTACCAAAGACAAAACCCATCAACAATTACAAAATGTACTTGAGAAAAAAAAAGTAAAACATAAATATAAAAGTAAAAAAAAATGTATATGTATTCTTTACTTACATTACAATGTGGAGTATGTATGTTCTCTCTGTGTTGATGTTGGTTTCTCCTACAGTCCAGAGACATACAAGACAGGTGAACTGGAGACTGTAAGTGAGTGTGAATATGAATGTGTGTGATGGACTGCATCTGTCCAGAGGGTGGTTCTGCCTATGATCCAGGAAAGGCTCCAGCCTCATGACCCTACATAGGACAAGCACTGGGGAACATGTATGGAATCGGTGGATGTTCAGCTCTTTGAAACTTACTCCTCTCTCTCTGACACTCTTTCCCCCACTAATGTGTCTTCCCTGATCCATGTTACCATACAAAATCATTCCAAATCCATTCATTTATTAAAAGATAACCAAAAACCGAAAGAAAGAAAGAGAAAGAAGAAGACTAAAATTAAGACATTTGGCTTGACATTTAGCTGAAATTGCATTTAGTTGTGTTTGGAATAATTATTATTCAATTTCATAATAAATATTCTATCAAGATCTTATATTTCAATATAATTCCTGCAGAGATGTGCCAGTTTGCCACCGTTCTGATTTGAATGTGCTTTTATCAGTTTTGAAAGTCTTAGCATCTGAAAAATGTGCTGAAAATGTATAGTGTTTTTTTTTAGATTGTGGAGTATGACAAAAGTGGTTGTGGATTTTGACAAATGTGGTCACTGCATGCATTTTGTTTAAAAGCATTGAAAAATGATTCACAGTATGGTCTGCATAGACTTCCGTATCACTGAATGTGTTAAGTTTTGAAAATGTGGCTTCAGAATTGAACAATGCTTGTTGGCAAGGGGAAAAAACTGTAAAGCTGTTACCCCTGGAATCTATATATATAATTTCCAAGACTCATTAACTTTTCATTTCTACATAAGCATTTTATAGTATTTTCTATTAACTGGTAATATTCTAATCTATACACATTTATAAAATTCACCAGAATAGCATTAAAGAGACGTGCACAAAAATGTCAAATTCCTAGAATGTTTTGACATTCAGTGTGTGTGGTTTGCTATAGTTGCGAGGATAGTAAAAACTGACATTTTTGACTTTGTGAGGATATTTGGTCAGTCCTTCACAAAGAAAATAAATTATTAAAATTGCTAAATGAAGTTTATCTTAAAACGTAAAAAGGTTTCTGTGATGGGTAGTTGGTGTAGGGCGCTAAAAAATATTGCTAGATCAGTGTAAAAACAACTGAAGTCTATCAAAGTCCTCACAAATATAGCAAAACAAACGTGTGTGTGGTGTTTTGTATTTTTGGTCACCAGGAGGCGCTACAACTTTGTACATCAGTGCCAGTGAAGACCAGATTACTATGAACTCTTTCTATTTCTCTTTCTTATACATTTGCAGTTGTTCTTATCTGACTAATATGCTGATAAAACGATGAAACTTATTTCCATTTTCCAGGACATTTGATCTCACCAGTAGCTGTAATATTAAACATTAACCCACAGGAGGCTTCACTTTTTATGAGGTAATAGTCACAGCTGTACTGGACATCACTGCTTTACACAAGAAGCGGTGGAGTGAACTGAGAAATCTTGTAGTGATATCTATCAATCAGCAAAAACACTTCAAACGAAGTCAAATAAATGCAGATCCCTTGCTCGAGCTCTTAAAAGAATTATTGTTATACCCCCTTAATTTTTTCTGCAGTACACATAATCTAGTTTGCAATTTCCAGTTTGTGTTGGAACCCAATGGCAAAGTCAGCAACTGCATGTGCTGCTATAAAAAAAGATTCTCCCCGAACGGATGTTGACATGTGTTCAGAAAGCTTGAGATGGAGGTAATAGTGAACATGTGTCTGTTATTTGGAGAAACTGAAGGAAATCAAGGCTTTCATGTGACATAAAAGAGAGAGCAGTGTGCTGCACATCTGTGTGATTTTGCCACTGTCTCAAGCTCTTTAATTTAATATCAAATTTGGATTAAAACCTATTTTGTAAAATATTTATTTGATGTAAAATACAATAAAAATAGTGCAGTACATTTTCTTTACAGTAAATTTTTTTATACTTTCATTTTTTGAAATGATTTCACTTCTGCAGTACTCTGCTAATTGTCTTATTTAAAAAGAGACCAAACTTAGGTCTGTTTTCTACAGCATACAAGTTTGAATTTTCACGTCAATGTTCAAAAAGGGGGGGGTGACAGTTAAAGGGTTAATGAAAGGTTTTGATCCACTTCAAATGCTGAAATTATTAGTAGTTTAGCTTGACAAATTGCACTTAAAGATGCTAACACACACCCTCCAGTGCCAATGTGTGTAGAGATGTGTTTTAGTGTAATTATTGTTTCTCTTGGCTCGGTCTTATCAGCAACAGGATGCAGAGAGCGGCTTGGTAAAGGTGTCATGTCGCCACTCAGTGATGCTGAAAGCTCTCATTTCCTGGAGCCGTCCTCAGCTGCTGCCCGCTTCAGTGTGACCCAAACGAACACTGAAAATACTGCAATGCTGCACACTGTGTCTGGTTTATTTATGTATTTATTTATTATACTCACCACCAATGTGACTTTTTGCAGTGCTGTGTGAGAAGCAATAGGGTGATAATTTCAGCAGCCCCAGAGGAGCCATTCATACTTCATTCTCTCTCTCTTTCTCCCTCGCTTTCTCTTGAACACACAGGTGCACGTTCTCCAGCTTCACACTGATTTAGACTGACCTGGCCGCCTGAAGAGGAAGTTGTGTTTTAGGCTAACAGGAAAAAAATCATATGGGATTTTTGCTGCTTCCTGTTGCAGGAAACACGTTCAAGGATGCAGAAGGGGTGTGTGGGGGCTGTAGGTCTGTGTGTGTGTGTGTGTGTGTGTGTGTGTGTGTGAATGAGAATACACATCTGCAATACAACAAAGACAGAGCAAAAGCTTTAACTGTAGTATTAGTTTTTCTACAGGGATGTTGAAGTAAATTAGCTGGAAACATGTTTAGGCATTCATTAGCATATTTATATATCAGTAACACCTTATATGCATTAAAAGTACTGACAGGCAATAATAACTGCATCATTTTAAACACCTGCATGTTACTTTTATGAGCTTATACATATTTGAATCATAAAATTTGATTAGTATTCAAGAGGAATTAAGGTGTTAATGAATTAATTCACTATTAGTATCATGATACCGCAAACATACTCTATTATAATGGGAAGAGTGTTGTGTTTGTGTTAAGGCTCATTACTTGTTTCATGTCATTTTCATACCACGGTCCTCTGTAAAACAAACAAACAAACAAAAAGACTTCAGGCTATGATGCAAAAAGTTACAGTGACTGTAACTTATTTATTCCTGACATATTATTCATGAATCGTTTAATTCCAATATTAGTTAAAGCATAACCATTATTTTTTTAGTTTTAAACCTTACCAGTGAACGTACTCCTTAATGTAAAGTAGACACCATGTATTTATGAGTTATAAATATTAAGAGTACTGGAGACATTGCAGTAATGAGCCTAAACAAACAAACAAACAAACATCCTGAAATCTCACTATAATCATTTCTTTTTGCTTCATCATAGTTAGAATATTTTTTAAACATTTGTAAGGTGCAAGTTAGAAAAGGCTCACTATTGGGCAGATAAGTCACCATTTTTAGTAACTTGTGACTTTTAATACATTTACGATACTGTAGCTTTTATACTTTATAACTAATAAGTACTGTGATGTTGTGGTTGTGACCCTAATTGGTTTTAATACGAATAATAATCATTGCAATGTAAATCAAAACAACATCAAAATAAAACAAAACAAATATCTAAATCTGCCTTGTTCTTGTTTGTTTGAGTCATATTACTAATATTATTAGTAAACAAAAACTAGTAAATTAGTAACTAAGAACTAGTATTATTAGTAAATAAAGAAAAGAAGGTCAGACTGCTACTATGCGCAGGGAAGAAGCTGTGTCGTCTATAACTGAGGATTTAACTGAAAAGTGTTATAATAAATTGAGGTTGTTTTTCCAGTTTGATTGTAGGCATTAAAAGTATAAGTGGATTTTTAAAGATGATTTGCTAAAAATGCCTTTTTTTTCATATGTTATAAAGGTGCGATCCATGTGTTTAGCTGCTGCAATTTTTTTTCATCAGAGTACATAGCTACTTTATCATTTCTGAAACAGTGTTTTTTTTTTAAAACAATGCATTTTCACAATAGTTACAGCGTCTATCAGCAGATTGTCAGCCAAACCACAGAAGATTACAGCACATTAAAAGGTGGAAATTATGAATTTAATTCTCAAATTTTTATCAGTAAAACTGAACTCATCTAACCTAACAACGTTTGAACAGCTGAATGAACTGCTAATAAATATATACAGTTTAATTTGAAACTTCTCTTGCGCATTTGGTGCTAAAATAGTTGTATTAAAACGTGACTATGGAAACATTTTTTTTTAGAGGTTTATTGATATAAACATTCAAATACATGTACAGTTCAGCTCAACATGTGATTTACTGTAAACAACATAAAGAGATGCTGGATGTGTGACATCTGTTAACGATAGAAGAGCAGCACAGTGGATTGAGTCAGAGCTTTAGATGCTTTCTCCAGAGCAGTAAAGTCTCCACACTGCTTAGGGTCCGGGAAAAATCCTCCTCCACCGATGCAATACTGAAAAACACACATCAGTCTGGTAACTTAGCAATGTGATTCGTTTAGACTAAAATCGGACAGATGCTGGCAAAAGCATGACTTACATGTTGAGGATTGCATTCAGCAGGTTTAAGTCCAGAACACATGGCCATGGCTGCTTGATCAGTGTTAAACACTCTGAAGGTGATGAAGCCGGACTCAGATTCTTCTGAGGTAAACAGAACAAACACGGTTTGTAACCAGTTTTTATGCATATGCATGTTCTCTACATGAATTCCTTTAATGCA
Source organism: Enteromius mattozi (assembly GCA_032359235.1). Classification (NCBI taxonomy): domain Eukaryota; kingdom Metazoa; phylum Chordata; class Actinopteri; order Cypriniformes; family Cyprinidae; genus Enteromius; species Enteromius mattozi. The sequence goes on along the minus strand of JAUMHE010000063.1, from coordinate 2,209,873 downwards.
ATAACGAGTTCAATACTTCCAACAGACGGTCCGTATAAGTCTGCAGTTGAATCTTTGTCTCCAGTATCATACACCACTGGGCTGCTGGGTCCCATATCACTCTTACACTGTCCTGCTCCGAACTTCACAGGGTATTTCTGTTCAAATAAATTTCAAAATATTTCATTTTTAATTGAAGTGTTCAATTTAAAGTTTTATTTTTGTGGTTTTATGAAAGTTAAAAAAAGAACCTTATGCATTTGTTTTAATCATTAGAATATTTGGTAATACTTCTAAATATTAATGCATTGTACTTTCTAAGGTGTAACAATTAATAGATAAATATTATAATGGGTAACACTTTATTTCCATAGTCCACTTCAGGCAATCTGCTAACAGTAAGTAACATGTCAACTAGCAGTCATTAGAGACTGTCTGCTTCTAACTTTATTTTGATGAGTTCACTACAACATACTGACTGAAAAACTTTGCATATATATGTCAATTTATTCTACTAACCCTAAACCTACCCTAACAGTCTACTCTGAGAGTTAATAGACTCTGTAGTTGCAAATGAATGAGAATTAGTTGACGTAGTTACAAAGTTACTTATAGTTAGTAGAATTGTGTACTGTCAACATAAAGTGTAACCTTATAATGTGTTATAACTGTGTCTACAATTATTTTTGTGATCATAAAATGCATTACAAGGCATAACTAGTGCATTAAAACTATATAATCTGTTATGTATACAAGCAATTTGCTGGCCAAAATAATAGTGTGACAACTATTTTTTTGTTTTTGTGTAATTGTTTTCAAATAAATTTCAAAATATTTTGTTGAAGTCAACAATTAGATAATTTGATAAAGATTAGATAAAACTGTAAGTATCTACGCTTTTATTTCAGTATGCACATCCTCTTTAAAGTAGCACACATGTGCACGTTGAAAAGTGTGAATAACCATATATCCAAATAACCTTGAATAAGTGGTAAAGGTTTCCCCCATGCTCTGTGAGGAACTGGGTCTCTGTATGGTAGCGCAGGACAGCAGAAGACGTCCAACTCTTCAGCTGCTCTTTATTGGGAACATGCCACACTGACACGTCTTGTGCAGAGATGTCATAGTACCCAGGATTCTGTGGGATATGACAGCATTGGGTGGTCAGATTTAATGCATTACTATCCTCTCAGTGGCGGCTGAGGTTTCGTGTTCGAGGCTTGTACCTTGTAGTCATCACTAGTAGAGGCCTCCGCGCTGCCGAATGTAACAGTGTTTGCCCAGGTTTCATCTCCTTCAGGCAGGTTTTGCTCGTTTCCCTGCTGGCTCGACCAGCGGTCACCGAGAGAGCACTTCCCTTTGATGTTGTTCTCATGGATGCTGGCCACCAGAGTCCAGCCACCGCCGGCTGTGGTCATGTCACAGAAAGTCTGGTAGTATGTACCAGTCTCTGTTGTCAGGACGTACATGCCATCTGAGGAGAACAGACCCCAGATTTCACTTTAATAAAGAGAAGAATTTGACTGTAAGCTTGCTAATGTCCTCATATTTAATCAAATTACACAAATGAAAATATGTGAATTATGTAGTGTAATGACTGAAAAAAAATAAAGTTTGTCTGCAGGTCAATATAATATCCTGTCCAAATCATTCATTAAAAAGTAAGAATGTAAGTATCAATTAATTATTTATTCATCCATTCATTTTGATTTATTTTTATATTTATTTAGTTAAAAAGCTGTTTTCAACATTTATTTATTCATCCATCCATTCATGCATCCTTTCATTCATTCATTCATTTTTATTAATTTTTTAATATTTATTTGGTTAAAAAGCTGTTTTCAATGTTCATTCATTCTCTCATTCATTCATTTATCATATTAGAATGACTGATCATGACTTTGAAGACTGAAGAGTATATATATATATATACATATCCGTTATCTTAAAATGAAACAATATTTGAATGAAATGAAAAATATTACCATATTATTTTTTTTTACTGTATGTTTTATCAAAGAAATGCAGCATTGACATTGGTGCTGTGTTTGCATTTGCAGTATGTCTTTCAATAAAAGCTAACTAATGAAACGTGCAGAGTGCTTACCCTGCGAAGCGCCATATTTCTCTTTGATATCCAGGCAGCTGCGTGCAAGGGTCCTCAACCTAGCATGATACTTGCCTAATTCTGGGTTTATGTAAGTGCCATTTACGATAATTGGCTTTGGGGTGACACCTCCCATAACACTCACCACTGCAAACAAGAAGACAGGTAAACTGGAACATCTGTCTTGCAGAAATTGCTAGTAAATTTAGCAATTAATTGCAAAGAAATAGCATGAGTAACACTCAAATAAAAGATATTTTTTAAAGTAAAAAGACAACAGTAATATAATAGTAGAAATTACTTATTAGTATTTTCTTGTAAAATGTACTCTTCTTATCTTTGATTTATTTGCAGCGTTGACATTTAGTAGCTAATAATGTGTGTTCACATTAAATAAAGTTCAGAATTAAAGTCTCACTTTACGTTCAGAAAAAATCATATCAATATTCATAATCTGAAGCCCACTTACTTGTGTGCCTTAACTGCAAAAGACACATCAGGAAGAAAATGAAGCGCAGCATAGCTCTGAGTTTTCAGCTGTTCGTTGATGAAGTCTGATGAAGATTTCTGTCTTCTGTTCAACTTTTATTTCCTAGCTGAGCTTATATCTGGAATAAAACTGACTTCTTTTGCAACACTGTGTCAGTGTGTAATCATTAAACATGCGATGAACCCAGGGCTGGACTTGAATCAGGGAAATGCCCGTTATTGAAACACCAATACATTATCATCTGCTCTGTTTACTTTTTCAGCAACTTATCAGCCATGTTATGGAACATTACATCCATATTTTTTATTTTCGACATGTGCTTTCACCACAACAAATTACAGGAATGTGCATGTATTTGGTGAAAGTGATGAATGCAGTGGATTGTGGGTAGCAGTGGTTCTGAGGCACTGGCAAAAAAAACTGTGAAAAATGATCTTGTGACTTTATACATCCTAATTTCTACATTAAAATTGAATGGGAAAAATAAATGGTTACCTAATGGTGACATCTAAATTAACTGGATTTATTTAAGTCAAAAATATTAACATTTCTAACAACCTACATTTATTCATACCAAGAAGCAAAATTGTACGGTTAAACTCAGGTAAAAAAAAATAAAATAGCTCAGTTGCACTTTTTATACTGTGAATGTTTTCCTGCTAGCTGGTTTTTTTTTTTGCTTTTCTCCCAGTGTGCACAATGATACATCTTTCATCAGAAATACTTAAAGCACCTCCTTCCTTCATGACGAACATGACATTCACTTGCACAAGTCTTGTAAACAATGGCCACCAAGTAAACCAAACCAAGGCCAATGTCCACTGAAATGTTACTGTCTGCCCATTTGTTTCAATATGGTTAATTTTAGGCATTTCCCAATTGCTGATAATGACAATCATGTGCTAAATTCCCATAAACAGTGTCTTATCATTCCCATAAAGTGTTTTGGGGAATTTAACTCATCACAGACAACATTAATATTTGGGCAATTCGGCTTGTGAAATATCTGGAAATTTTTGTTATTATTGTTTTTCTACCTAGTCTGCTTTGTTCACAGAACAGTTAATATTATTTTTATTCACTAAATGAATTCACTGTTTAAAATAATTACTAATCATTTGACACTCATTTGAATCAAAGTATTGTAACTACTGTATTGGCTGATACAGTAACCAGCCATTGCTCTTTCATTGCATCTTTCTAAAGCTTTTCCCAGAAAGATGATATGAAAATAAAATTATCTAATTAAAGATGGTTTACTGGAACTTATGCATGTGTACTGTGAATTGATTTAAGCAAAGTAAGAATTTCATTCTATATAGTTGATAACAGAACTGGAGATTTGCTTGTGGTCAAAATATTGTTACAAATATTTTGTCTTTCTATTTACATTTCAATAAAATGTTCATTTTTGGGACTAATATGTACTTTAAGGGGTAAATACGGTACAAAAGTGTACCTTTTGAATAAGTTCTGCTCCAGTGATAGCTTCTACACTCTCAGAAAAAAGGTACAAAAGCGAAGTAAATTATGACGATTTTAATTTCATATATCTTAATGCTATTTTTTATCTTCAAGGCAATTAAAGCTGCATGACTAAACTGTGACTTTCATCCTTGCATTAAATTTACTGTTAGAAACCACTCCTAAATAGTATTATAACTGTAGCAGTAGTCAACAATACACTGTATGGGTCAAAATTATAGATTTTTCTTTTATGCCAAAAATCATTAGGATATTAAGTAAAGATCATGCTCCATGATCTACTAAAATGTACATATTCTGACAATTTCCTACCATAAATGTATCAAAATTTAATTTCTGATCAGTAATATGAATTGCTAAGAACTACAGCAGATTTGTCTCAAGGCTCTGTCCCCAGGATGTCCAGGTTGTTTTAACAGGTCTGAATCATGTCAGCAGTGGAGTGTTTAAGACAAGTTGCTCTTGTCTCGACAGGCTCCTGAACACACAGAGGAGATGTGTTGAGTGTCAGTCTTTCTTCACCCTCAGAGGCGATGTGAAGGTCAGCAGCCGGTCAGCAACCTTACACAAACCTAACACACACTTACCTTTATTGGTAAAGCAGGTTTGGCTTAATTTTTCAGTATAAGATGAATAAAATTCTCCCAAAACAGTTTACTATGCTTATCTGCTGTAAAATAAAATGTTATTGTAAAGCAGGGCATAATCATTTTACATTCATTCTTTCATCACAAGTGACAGAAATAGACTTCCATAGTATTTTTATCTTAGTATGGGAATCAATGGCTAGCGTATCTTCTTTTGTGTAAGAAAATAAGACATTCTTACAGTTCTAGAACAAGTGCACTCTCCGAAAAAAGGTACAAATATAAACATATATATTTATAATATAAAATAAATAATACAAACATTTAGGTACTAAAATGTACGTTTTTGGTACTAATATGTACCTTTAGTGGTAAATAAGGTACCTTTTGAATAAGTATTGCACCAGCGACAGCTTTTGTACCTTTTTTCTAAGAGTGTGGAAGGTGAGTAAATAATGACATAATTTCAATAATTTCTGAGTGAAATATTTTTAAGGCAATTGAAGCTTCATTATTAAACTGTGACTTTCATTCTTGCTTTAGATTTACTGTTATTTTGTCTCTCTTTATTTTCATCTGAATGTTTTCTGACTTCTCATTTATATGTGACCCAGGAGCGCAAAACCAGTCATAAGTATCACGGGTGTATTTGTAACAATTGGCAACAATAATTATAGATTTTTCTTTTATGCCAAAAGTCATTATAGGATATTAAGTGAAGATTGTGTTCCATAAAGATATTTAGAAAATTTCCTGCCATACATGTATCAAAACTTGATTTCTGATTCGTAATATGCATTGAACTTCTTTTGGAACAATTTAAAGGCAATTTTTTCAATATTTGGATTTTTCTTTTGCACCCTCAGATTCGTATCTCAGCTAAATATTGTCTTATACTAACAAACCATACATCAATGAAATGTATAAATGTTGATTTAAAAAAAAAAGACCCTTATGACTGGTTAGTGGTCCAGGGTCACATATAAATGCCTGAGGTTTTTGTGAATGGCCAACGACTCATTCTAGTGTGAAAACACCACTTTCTCTGCCAAAAGTATGAATAAGAAAGTAGCATTCCTTTGAAGAAAATTACCATAATCTTTGTTTTTGTGCACTTTGTGCATCTTGTTTTCAGAGCTGTTAGAATAAATCTCTGAAACAATATGAAAGAGCACAAAAGAGACAGACTGTAATCTGTTATTTTTGGTTAAATTATTGCTTAGCTGTTTAGGAGAGATAAAGAGTCGCTAATGTGCCCTGCAGCCCATATTTAAACACATATGCAGACGCAGATGGTTCAAACCTGCTCTTTCTATTTTAGTAATGCTTTTTTATTATTCCCCTCTTTTCACCCTCAACCTTTCAGTCTTACAAGATCTCACAGTCTTCATTCTTCTGTTGAACCATATCACAGATTTTGTGATATGGTTCAACAGAATTTGGGATTGTTGCTCTATGTCATTTGTTGCTATATTTTGCGAGACAAAGTGCTTCACTGGACAGCTTTTTTTGTTTGTCAGATGGACATAGTTTGTTCAAATATCCATCTGGAGATAAGAGGCTGTCGTCTGACAGGAATGTGTTTGTGTGAGATTGTTTGGCATTCCTTCCAGCCCTCAGATGAGACACACTGACCTCAAGCCAGTGAAACTTCTGTTTATGTGCGTCTTCACCATTTCCTCTCCGTCTGCTGAAAACATCCACAACAAGCAGCAGTAGTTCATCTCTGCTGGCTGCTTTACCGTGTCACCATCTATTGTTTGAGCAGTACAATGATGTTTAGATCCCTCATCCTACTGTGATAAGGGAAGGTGGAGGTAGTGGAAATGGGAAGGGGGAAAACCCGGGCACTGGGGGAGGTCAGTGTAAAACACACACACACAAGAGTGTGTCGGGACTGTGGTCTAATTTAATTAACATATTCGCTGTGTTGAAGAAAATGTGGCAGCCAGATAGAGGATATTCTGGGACGTGTTTTTCTGCTTTTCATTTGGAAAACCTCACAAATAATTGCATTTTATTTTTGCACACATGCATGTGTCCTTTCAACTGTTTAACTTTATGAATCTTTCAAAACCTCTCAAGAACATGCCCAGGTCATATTTCACTCCAAAAAACAAGTGAGAAAAAAATTTTGACTTAATTTTTTTTTTTTTAATATGATTCATGCAAAACGTTTCAAGCCTTAAAACTAAACTATAGTGAGGAACAGTGAGCTGATGCTGCATTAACAGCTTTTAATTCTTTCCCCTGCATCACTGATTCAGTGTGTTGATCTCAATAAGCTTTTTTAAAATTTGTTTACATTAAAACACACATAGTTCCACTTGAACATTAAAATTTTGTTTCTTTACATGAAGAAACAAATGAGAAAATGAAACAAAATCCAGAAAAAAAAAAAATCTCAATCTATATCCTTTGCTACCTGCAGAAAGAGAGTGAACGGGAGAAAGAAAGCAAATGGAGAGAGACGTAATAAGAGAACATAAGTATACAATCTCTTCGTCGATGTTTTTTCCAGATGGAGTTAATTAGAAAATGGAGAGAGGATTATGTGTGAAGGCCAAGCCTGTTTGTTTTAGAGATAGACACCAATCACATGGAGTGACCTCTGACCCCTGAGAAACACATGCACACCAGCTCTCAGAGGAGGAGAACTCCCTACTGCCAAATTTAAACTTAAATGTGCGCTCAAGAGTTAAAGCTTCTGATCTCCCACCCGCTGTCTCTGAACAGCACAAGCGACAGGGCTGCAGTAACACGTCACCTCTCTGTTATCATGCAGTTTTATCACTCTGGGAAAAGCTTTTATTGGCTTGCAGGTAATGGGATAGTTTGTGTTAGGAGACCCCCATGTAGAGGGGAAGTGGGGGTCTGTACTTTTCCCTTTTCACCATCCTCTTTTCATTGGCTACAAGCCTTCAATAACATATATAATTTCAACTATTCCCAATGGTTTTGGTTGTACAAGTAAGAGGATAATATATCAGCATTTAAGTAAATGCTAACACATTTCTACTAAAAATTTATTTGATGAATGTTAATTCATGTTTATTCATAATACTTTAACTGACAATATAGGTTAAATATATTGGCTTATGAATGGGGGAAAATATCTGTTTTTACCACTAGTATAACTGTCAGTTTTTTTAATCAGAACCTTTTTTCTTTCATCGTAAATTGTACGCAGCATAACAATTTGAGAAAAGATTTACCAAAAAATTAACTCAAACATCAGTAGTTTTGTTATAAATGATTGCTGACTACTGATGGCCATTGCAGAAAAACATTAGATGCTTCAAATTAAAACAAAATGCAGTTTTACATCAGCACCCTCAGAGTTCAGCTCCAGGCCTTGTTTTTGTTTTCAGGGCCTCATCGTAGGTTTGCTTCAACTCTGATGACAGATGCCATAGACTGTGACTCTTACTGTGTTTATTTAGACAGTTTGGAAAAGGAGTAAAGTCAAATGTGTGAAGAGCTAGAGGCAATGAATGAAAGAAGTGATATCATGTTTCGTTAAAAGTGCACTGTTGATTCCAGCCTAATATCTTCTAAATCCGCTCCTTGCTACAGATGGGTGGAGTTAAGGAGCACTGTACACTCCTCCCACACGATCTGTTATTGGCTCGCAGGCCATCCCCCTAATGCTGTCCCAGCCCCCTAAGTTCCTCAGTTCCTCACTTTAATTCTGACTCAAGTCCTGGGCCGGGAAGCATCAGCTGTGTGTGAGTGAGTAGAGCTACAGAATAACATTGATTTGGCTAAAGGAGATGATAACTTTGTTTATAAATTAGAATGGTCTGGATATGGACTTATACTTTTATAAAAGTGATTTTTTGACTAAATAGTTATCAATATTTTCAGTGGCTGTTTACTGTTTAATTATTGTGGTGAGGAATGTCTGTTGATATTAGTCAATCTCAATGTTAATATAGACTAAAGCTACTATAAAGTAACAACTGTGAAACTTTGTGATGACCATTATAATTTTCTCATTTTTGTGACTTTCATATTTACTATAAATGGTAATTTATGAAGCACCTGGTTGTGGTGGTACTGTCATTAATTTCTGACTTTTTTTAACCATAGAGTAGGCACATGTGTATAGGTTTTGAATATCTGATGTGAACTGTAGATGTATTAGAATGCCTATCTAGTTGCTTAGCACATTTGACTCTACATAAAAGGAAATAGGAAACCTCACACACAGTCATGCTCCAGGCTTTGCTCCTTCTGGCAGCTCTTATTGAGTGTCCACCCTGTCATGCCCATAATATGGGCTCTGCTCCCCTCATTATCCAGTATCATGTCTGGGAAGAGCAGCCCTCAGGGACAAGGGTGGGTCGCCTCCTGGATGACCTACGTGAACGGGGGGAAACAGGATCACTGGAAAACTTCCGGGTCGTGCCACATGGGCATACTCTACCAGTCACAGTTGATTCAAGGGATGGTATTGTGTCAACACTGGGCGAGCTGGACCGAGAAGAGTTATGCTGGGGAGCAGAATTTTGTGAACTGGTCTTCAATGTTCTCTACAGAAAGGCTGGTGCTATGCATTTCCTGTCAGTTCGTGTGGAGGTGATGGACCAAAATGACCACAGCCCAGTCTTTCCCAGCCGAGTGCAGGAGGTGGAGATCTCTGAGACAGCCTCACTGAGAATGCGCATCCCTTTGGACCGGGCTGTAGATCCAGATGCAGGACCGAATGGCTTGCAGACCTATTCCCTGTCTTCAAACCAGCACTTTGCTTTGGATATCCATACTTCTGCAGGGGCCAAACAGGCTGAATTAGTGGTAATCAAGGAACTGGACAGGGAGTTGCAGCCAACTTTAGAACTTGTTCTAACAGCCTGGGACAAAGGAAACCCACCAAAATCTGGCAGCACAAAAGTTATAGTCACAATTCTTGACTCCAACGACAATAGCCCTGTATTTGAGGAGGCCCCGGCAATTATCGAAATAGCAGAGGACACTGTTCGTGGGACGATTGTCATTAATCTCCGTGCTACAGACCCCGATCAAGGTGCTAATGGGGAGGTTGAGTACTCTCTCAGTAAACATGCCCCACCGGAAGTGCAAAGACTATTCAGCATCGATGCCAAAACAGGTGCTGTGACTTTACAAGGCCCTTTAGATTTTGAAGAAAAGAATGTGTATGAGATAGACATCCAAGCTCGAGATCTGGGGCCCAATGCTATCCCATCTCACCACAAGCTGCAGGTCAAATTGCGAGATGTCAATGATAATGCTCCTCGGATACATATAACATGGACTCCACCAGATTCTCCTGTTGCAACCGTCTCTGAAGGAGCACCAAATGAAACCTTCCTCGCTCTTGTGATGGTATCTGATGCCGATTCTGCTGCAAATGGGCAGGTGCAAGTGCAAATTCTCAGTGGATCTGGCCCTTTCAGACTCAAACAGATTCATGGAAACAATTACATGATTGTAACCAATGATACACTGGATCGTGAGAGACAAATGGAATATAACCTCACTCTTCTAGCTCAAGACCATGGTGATCCTTCTCTTTCCTGTATTAAGCATCTGACCGTCCATGTTTTGGATGAAAATGATAACGCACCAATGTTTGGCAAAAGTCACTACCGGAGCGCCCTCAAAGAGAACAACACTCCTGGGTTACATTTTTTGACCGTGGAAGCACATGATGTTGACATGGACCTCAGTGGAAGGGTATCATTCTCCATTAGAGAATCAAATGAACTGGGGACACCAACAGCATTTTTCTCAGTCCACCCCAGCAGTGGGGCTGTTACTGTCCAACAATCATTAGACTTTGAGGAAACCCCCTCCTACTCATTTATTGTGGAAGCTGTAGATCAAGGATACCCACCAATGACCAGTACTGCAACAGTGCTGGTCGAGATACAGGATGTTAATGACAATTATCCCGTAATCCACGAGCCACTACCCAAGAAGGGAATTGCATTGCTAAGTGTCCCAGTGAATGTGGACAAAGGGGAGATTGTGACTGAACTTGGGAATAAAGCTCTGGAGGATAACTTTCACAAACCAAGAAATTACTCTTCCCTAAATAAACCCGACGGTTTTCTGGCCACCACAATTCGGGCAAGTGATCCAGATTCTGGTCTCAATGGAAGACTCAGTTTTAAAATAACAGATGGCAAGCCTTCTGACCTATTTTTTCTGGACAAAACTACTGGGCAGCTTTATGTTAACACAACCAATGCCACAGAATTGATCAGTAGAACTTTTAAACTGGGCATTGCAGTATCTGATATGGGAAAACCTATGCTAACCACAAGAATCACTTTGGAGTTGACCTTCATCAACTTTCGTGACCACCTAAAGAACTTGTCTCATGATAACCAGGGCCAGTACAGTTTAACAATGCTTTTGGCCATCTGCCTTGGATCAACCTGCCTGGTATTATTTCTAGCCATTGCTTTGGCCAAGACGTTCTGTCATCCTGACAAACGGGACAACCGTGCTTATAATTGTAGACAAGCTGAGTCAACCTACACCCGTCACCCACGACGGCCACAGAAGCACATTCACAAGACTGACATCCAGTTGGTACCAGTGCTTCGGGGTCATAAAGAAACTCCACAAGAAGATGAAGCTAATGCGTTGTCATGTACATCACCTTTGGTGGAAAGGCCGCATCCACAAGGCCAGTTTACGCTTACACCAACCCTTGCTCGAATGGCTCAAAATCAAGCGCATGCAGAAATGGATGGGAACCCACCACTCACTCAGAGCAAGATACTCAGAAAGCCTGGGAGCATAGAGTGGAATGGAGCACTTCCTTTTAACCCAGGAACCCTGCAAAAGACCAGAAACTCTTCCTCGTCATCTTTTGCAAATTCACAGACCAGCACACTGAGACGAAATAAAAATGAAGAAGTCAAGCTCACTATAACAGATGCCTCAGAAACTATGACTTCAGTTCCCAGTAATCAGGCCACCTTACGGAGACCAAAGACAACAGAAAGAAGAGGAAAGATGGAAGAGTCAGATCACAGGCAGATCCTGAGGAACCTTGTTCGACTCTCAATGGCAGCCTTTGCAGAGAACGGTTCAATTGAACTGTCCTCTGCCTCACCGGAGGTGCAAGTAAGAGACAATTTTTTTTTATTACAATTTTAACATTTCAGTTATGAAAATGCATTACATCAAACTACTTTGAAAGGTACTGACTTTGATTTCAGGGTATCCCAGTTTATTATGACATGATAGTACATGATAGCTTTCCTACTCTTCAGTTAGACTGGCCCATATCTATAGCAGCCTAAGGGGACAGTTGACAGATGAAGAAGACACTGAAGTGTATTCAGAATCACATCAGTGTCACACAGTAACTTAAACCTTTAATATGCCTCAGGAGAAAATGCTGCCGATCCTCAAAGTTATCAGATTACAGAGTCATACTGAATGTGGGAAGAAAAAGCAGATTCAGGTTGAAGGTTGTCCAGGTTGAAGGGGGATGGGGGGGAACCAAAACACAGATATTTCTGCACAGTAAGATTATACTTCTCAGACGTGTATGGGCTGGTGGTAGTCAGCAACAAATTGCTGGTACTGATCTGATTCTCATTAAATAAAGTGAGAATAACAACTTTTCATCAGCTACTATTTCAAAGACTAACAGCCCAGAAGTGCTGTGCTGGTCAAACTGTGTATCCTCTGGATCAGGGCCCACCCAGATGCTTACCTCAACCAAAACGATTAGCAGAACAAAAGGTCCTGGCATGGGTTTGAGCCCTCACGTGAATACTGCAGCCAGTCAGGAAGAGCGTGGATCCTGACCCCCACCCTCTTCTCCTTTCCTCCTCTCCAGTCCACCCTCCCTTACTCACTTGGCCCAGTTGGCAAATTAGACCTATGGCGACTGCAGAGGAAAGGCGCTGAAATGTCACCGGTGCCTGTCCTCGCAGCCAAGGCTGGGTTTCTTATGTGCATCCTGGAAGGAAACAGCCTCTAGAAGAATAGACCCTGTGTAGAAACAGCTTCCTGTCTCCCCCGCACCCCTTCTACAGCTCAAACTCCACAACCCCAGAGAGTTCTGTGTGCCTGTCCATCATCAATGTTGTAGCTCATTCTGTAACACAACAAATTTATATATTGAATTATGAAATTGTGACATTCTAGAAGAGCAAATTGCCTTCAAGTTGTATATGATCATTCAGACATCTTGTAGAATTTCTATTGTTTTATAACATGGTTAGTTGTGAATTCATAACTAGGAGATTTTTTATTTTTATTTGATAACACAACACTTTACAATACAGTGGCTCTAATATGCATGAATTTATGCTTAACTAATGCACAGATAATCGAGAGTTAATGTATAACTCATTAAGAACTAAACCATTTATGAATAATTACTGCATCAGCAACAAATGAACATTCTATATGTTTCATAGATTAAGTAATTAATAAATTGTTATTTGTTAAATCTGTCATAAATTATTAATTCCCTAATAACATGTTATATTAAGTAATAATGTAAATTCATATTTTAATTACCACAATGGGTTGAAGCATGCATTTCAGCATCCAGTTGTCTGCTTTAATTATTCACTAGTTAATGATTTGCATATCATATACATTAATGATTGTACAATAACTCTTGATTACCTGTACATATAGTTTTGTGCACCCGTATTGTAAAGTGTTACATTTTATTTTAATAGATTAAAGTGGGATATGTAGTAAATTCCCCTGTATATGAGGTTATTAATTTTGCATAATTTAAATTCTACAGCAGGTGTCTCAGCTCCTGTCTCTGTTGCATCAAGGACAACTTCAGCCTCGACCAAATTTTCGTGGCAACAAGTATTCCCACAGAACTGGCCGGTAAGCCATTTTATCCTCCTTTTGATTTTATTTATACAAGCTCTTGACCAGACAATAAATGTCGTCCTCATTCCTACACTAACACACAGAATACAAAGCAATAGCCTCCCAATCACAATAACAATCTTCTAAGACAATTTTCTAAGACTTAGAAGACTTTTAGAAGACTTAGAAGTTGGTCATTATTTTATCAGGTAGATTTCTGGTAAAAAAAAAGGAAGTATCCGTCAGCCAGTGAGTACAGAACAAGTCATATCATAGCTGTTGTCACCCGCTGTCTGTCTCACACACAGATTGGTATCGGGCAGAATGCAAAACTGTTTCTATAAATTTGACTTTTGTTCTTTTAGAATCAAAAAGAAAAAGCATAGTCCGTGACTCATCCGTGCAAGACAGGGCTTGTTTAAACCAAAGACAGCACAGTCATACTTCCTTCAGCTAAGTGTTGTATTGTTTTAGTTTCAGTGTTGAGATCATTTTAGCTCACAGTAAAATCCCAGTTTTAAGAACACTGATATTAAGGATAATCACATAGGTAATTTCCCCTGACAAAAAGGTATTGTGCCAGCACTGTGGTACAGTACATATTTCAATATAGCATGGTAGTGAGTGTAATATACATGCATTTGCAATGAATTCCACAGTATTCCGTTATTGTTTTGTCTAAATCATATGACCCTTTTACCATTAAAAAATGATAATGGCTTTGTACTTTTCTTTAAAAATCAATCATTCTGACTGAATTAATTCTACTAAATATGATTAGAATTTTTGCTCCACAACAAAAAAAAGGCCCCATTTGTCAATCCTCCAACATATGCTTCAGTTTCATTAATTTATATTAAGTCATTACTATAATCATTCAGAGCTCTGAGATGTTGGCATATAATCAGAATCCTTCTGACGGCTTTACTGTTTTTGTTGTGTATTGTAGGTCAGGGGCTCAGGATGCTGACTGGCTGAGCACTAAAGACAGTGGTCATGGTGAGAGTGAAATGGGTGATATGGACTGGGACTCACCTGTGGACCCCGTATATGAAGAAGGCCTCAATAATCTGCTGACTTCTGGTAAATGTCCATACTTTTAAAAGCAATTATTTTGATTCAAGTCCACTGTTATGTTTAAATAAAAGAGGTTGTTCACCCCAAAATTATAATTATGCCATCATTTACATTAAGATATTTTTAATATTCTCTCTTTTTGTTTTGTCCATTCTTTGAAAGTCCATGCAAACAAAACTTTTGCACATCAGAAATTTCCTTAAGAAAATGCAAAAAAGGAAATGGGTGAACTAAGTTATGCCACACAAGCAAAAGTGCTGTTGTACTGAATATCAAGTGAGTGACACAAACAGTGTTGAACTAAATATCAGTCCCATTTGTAACGCTGCAAAACTGAAGGAATTTTAATGAAATTAGAGGAGCAAAACTAGCTAGGTAATAGGTTAAGTGAAGTAAGCTGATGTGAAATGTTTTCCTGATTCTGAGTACAATACAGGATTTGCTATTTTTGTAGGTCATTTCCAGATATCTCACATTTATCGTGTTTTCCACATAAAGCATAGCAAGTGAACAAATAAGACAGAAAAAAGCATGATTATGTAGATTTACTTTTCATTTTAAAATTGACATTGTTAATAATAATTTCCCCAAATACTGAAATACTTTAGAAACATTAATGTTTAAAGTTTGTTGATCCGGACATACTAATATGCATTTAGATTCTCGCTGCTGTGTTTCCTTTGTCTATGTATAGAGTAAATGTTTGTGTGCAGTTCCTTCCCTCTATTGTTCTGAGATTTAGCACGCTGTAAATTAATGGGGACCTTTTTTGTTCTCTTGAATGAAAGGTCTAGTTTGTTTTGTTTTATCTCTCTGATATCTGAGCAGTTTTAGTCATGTCAATGTTGATTTCTGGCTAAATATGTTTTTGTTTTTTTTACCATTCTCTCCATCTCTCTGTTTATTGTGGAAGTGTCTCTGTGAGTGTTTGACTTTGCTATGCACACTTACTAAAATATGTCACGGTCGTTTTAGAATAAACACCGAACGAAAGTACTAAAAACATTTCAAAGTGATACAGAAACCCAAGTTTTGTACTAATATAATTTTCAATAATACCATCAGGATTATTAAAAGAATCGATACCAAATATGTAGCTTGTGAATACTGCTATCAGTACTGCAGTGACTATTAGGAAGTCAACAACGCAGCTCAGTAGGTTTTGGAACGGTGTGTGCTTTTGTGGTTTGGTTGAGTCAGCATTGCCCCAATATTCATCTGGTCATGGTGTTAGTCATGCTACTGAAGACAGACAGTATTGAGTTCGCTATCAGGTTTTCTTTCTAAAGCATGCAGGTACATATTCCCTCTCTTCTCCCTGAGTCATCTCAGTTTTAACCACTTACTCACACCTCTGAATGATACTAACCCTTTCAGCAGATTCAAGGGTCACACCTGCTCACACGAATATTCACATGTCCTTGGGCTCTTCACGTCATGCCAGAACTCTTATTGTTAACACTTCAGCACAATGCCGGACGATGTGTATGTGTTATGCATACCCTAGGGACAGAGAAGGTGAGAGTGTGTGAAATGTGTTTGCATGTGTGCGTGCAAGTATAAGACATTGTTCTTTTTCTACACTCTTCCTTTGAAGGCCGCACTGCCTGAAGGCTGCTGTTTCTCAAATGCATTCTTCTCACACTGTTTTTCAAGGGCCGGAGGTGACACATGTGCACTTTCGTGTATTATGTGTGATTTAAATGAATAACAAAGGTTTACATTCTTTACATTAGTTTGGTGCTTGATTAATAATGGCGCTTGTTAAGGCAGTCACTATTACCTATTGCTTGTGTTCATGCTTAGGTTTGTTAATCTTGAGTGTGTAAATTATCTTGCACTGTTTGTGCTGCTGATGAATGACATGTTAAAGGTGCGCTATCACTTTTCCAAGCGGTCAGAAGAAGGTGACACATTGTCGGGCAAAAGATGTGATAAGACTTAGATTAACAGATTTAGATTAAAACTATAACGTTTTGAAAATTGTTTTAATATTGTTGGAATCACAGAAAAATTTATTCCAGTTGATGAACTACAAAAACTAAGAGAGCCAATCAGAATCCACATTTAACAAACGAGAATTTAAACCACAGCACATATAATAAACTGAATATTATTGTAAGCAGTGTTGGGTAAGTTACTCTAAAAAAGTATTACTAGTTACTAATTACATCTTCAACAGTGTAATTAGATTACTGTACAAATTACTCTCTTCAAAAAGTATTTAATTACTTATTAATTACTTTTTTAAATCCTATATCAACCTCGACAAGTTATTGATACAAGATCTATCAAATAAATAAGAAATAACTAGTAAATTATTCTGGCCACACTTTATATTAGAGTCCAATTCTCACTATTAACTAACAATTAACTATGTATTTTGCCTCAATATACTCATAATTACTGCTTAATACTTAGTAAAGTAGTTGCTAAGTTTATGAATTGAGTAGGATTGAGGATTAAGAATAAAGTCTTGCAGAATAAGAAATGAATATGTGTTTTTAAGTAATAATAAACAAATTTTGATGTTAATTCCACTATTGTAATGTGTATAAATGTTCTAGCCTTATACACAGTATAAAGTACAATTACATAAGAAGTAACTATAATTAAATTACAGAAAAAAGAGTAATCCCTTACTTTACTTTTTCAAGTGAAAAGTAATTAGATTACAGTAACTAATTAATTAGTAACTACTTACACCCAACACTGATCACTGTTGGTTTGGTACGAATGCTAACATGTGGCCCTGGACCACAAAACTATTCATAAGTGTATTTTTTTTTAAGCTTTTCTCCAATATTTCACAGAAAATAGAGCTTCATCTATTGTCAACAGTGTAGGGATGTATGAAGCAGTGCTGCTCAAACAGGTCACTTTCAAGCCAAAGTTGTGAAAACAGGAGAGAGAAATCTTTTGGCCTCATGCAAAATGACTGTTTCCAAAAGATGTGTTCACATTAACCATTTTTTGGCAAATGTTTGAGAGCGAAATCCAGTGATTTCAACCGGAATGCATAATGGGCAATTTTGTGTCAGGGCTAAAGATTTCACCGTGCAGATTTCAAGTTTTGCAATTGTGTTGACCAACAAAGACGTAGTTTGAAAGATCATGGAACCAAACTGAAGCAACCATATAGCAAGCAACATGCTAAAAGCCTCTCAGAACACCTTAGCAAATGCGTATGAATGCCCTAGCAACTATTTGCTAGTTTTCTGAGTTTAAACTGATTTGAAGGACTGTTTGCTTGTTTGAGAGAAAGTGTGGCAGTAATGTTGGTTGTGTGAGCAAATGTTACGCACATGTCACTGTAATGTGTATAGGCCTGCCTTTGGTTGTTTGGATGTGGTTGGATTCTTTATGGCATTTTTACCATATCTGTGGGTTAATGGGTTTAACTGCTTTCGAGAAATTGCTGATTAAAAGGAACTGCCATCATTTCCTCCTTTATTAATTGAGAGGTTGTAAAAAGAAGATTTGTGGGATAAAAGTAAGAAAAAAAACAAGACGTATGATGGGGCATATAATTATTAACAAATAATAATGCAAAGGGGTGAATTTAGAGATAGGCCGGATTTGAAAGGGCTGTGGAGAGAGGAAGTCATAAAAATGAGGTTTTGGAGGTTCTGACTGATCTCTCTGATGTGGCCAGTGTGGGTTCGTTTGATCAGCGCTGGATTTCACATCTTGACTCACACACTCTCTCCAAAAGCTCCTGCACAAGTTGAGCCCTTTTGTTTCTCCTCCACCTTTAATTAAGACCTTGAAATCTCTGATCCACAGACAAGAAAAAACACTTAAGAAAGGCTATAAAGCTGTGTTGGTTTCGTGGAGGCTGTCTGTCATCATGCCTCACTATGTGTGGTTGTGTCAGAGATTTCAGGGTCTGTGTTTTGAACTCTCTCCACTATCACATTCTGGCTTCTCTCATTCAGAAACAAACATTTTTGTGAAGTAGCCTGCGGTGATACAATAAATGACAAAAATGCATGACAGCGTAAAAACAATGCTAAGTACAAATGATAGAATGCAACTAATCATATAAAGATGAGCTATATTTGTTTGATATATGCGTTTGTGAGTGTGTGCAGGTGATTTGATTAGATGCAAGTTCTTTTACAACCATAAGTTTTAACTGGATTCATTGTAGAAGAGTTTTTTTCTTTTCGTAAAGGAACCTTTTTTGTGAAAAGAATTGTTTGTGCAATGCATGGATGTTAAAGGTTCTTCATAGAAGCAGCACAGATGCCTTATTTTTGAGAGGCTGCTTCACACACAAACACGTGTTAAAAAAAAAAGTTATAACAGAATTAAGCTTATTCACTTAACCAAGTATTTCTGGAATTTTTCTGGCTTAATCAAGGTAATTTCCTTGTTTATTGTTACACTGTATCACTTCCTTTGCCCTAAAAACTGTGGCAAAGGGTGTGATTTTAGGGCATGTTATGATGTACTGGCAATACTCATCTGTGTTAAAACTCAGCAGATGTCTGTGAAATGTGTTTACTGAATTAAAGATAAATGCACACCTCTCGGTATTTCCTGTCATCCTGTTTTTCATCCACACAAACTCACACAAGGTTTTGTTGCCTTTTTTCAGAAGTTTGCAAATATTTTATTAGATTTATGGCCATATATATTTATTAATAATTTATTAGTTGTACTTTTTCAAATGCTTATTTACATATTTTACATGCATAGTTTTACATGTTTTTTTCCTCTTTTTGTGTAGATGATGTGTTCTCAGACATTCCCGATCCGGCATGGATAGCTCGTCTTTCTCTTCCTCTGACAACTGACTACCATGAAAACCTGTTTGTCCCGGATGAGCCACCCTCCCCTGATGCCCACTGTCCCACGGACGGCCCTGATGATTCCACTTCCTTCTCAACGTTTGGTAAAACCCCAGAGAAGGCCCCTCTGGGTGGCAGAGCTCTGATTTCAGAAGTGAGCTCCCTGTTTGAGATGCTGTTGACGCAGAAAGCCGATGCCCAGTCGTGTCCACCTGCTGACGTGCTCTACAGACTATCAGCGGCTTATAGACGCTCCCTGGGTTTAGACACAGCTGTTAACGGAGGTGCTGCCCACACACGTCAGCAATATGCCAACCCTAGGCCATAACAGCAAAAAAACATTTAATTTCTGGTGTCATATCGTTTTGGGGTCCATACAAGCCTCAGGAACACTATAGTGACATTGATCAAAACATCTTACAACAGCATCTTTTTTTATTCAACCAGGTCTGGCTGGAACAGGCTATGCCCATAAAAACAAGAAGTCTTTATAATAATAATAATAAAAAACCCCCACAAATCTTCATTTTGGCAGTCCATCGTAAGACGTGGAGGTAAATTAAGCTCTGTAAATTGTGCTGCAGTTCACGCAGTGCATGTTAGGAGAAATAAGTCTGTTTCCTCTTTAGAAAGTAGCTGTTTATATCCTCTGAAGCACAAACAACTTTTCACTCAGAAAAAACACTAAATCTTCTGCCACAGTCATTTACAGCCCCACAGTCTCAGTCCCACAGCGTCCACTGCTGGTTGGTTATTTTTTATGCCAGTTCTCTAATGTAAATATTGTTTTATAAAAGTTACAGAGCGTGTAATAGTCAAAGAATTAGCCTAACACTGTATATGAAAGACTTGGTCATTGTAGTTAAGGACTGCAAAGCACTGATAACAGAATTCAGTTATGTTCTGAATGTAACTTTAGTTTTTCTTTGAATGCTGTAAGTTATTGATATCTAAACAAAGATGTATATTTTTTCTTGTGTCATTTTGTATGTGTAGTGCTGCTTTTGTATTCATAATTTTCATTAACTTTTTCTTTTTATAAACTGTATAAGTGAAATAAACTTTTTTAAAGACTGTATTTATTTTGAGGATTACCATGAAAATGCATTTTAATTATAAAGCCCCTATGAATTTAAAACTGGGAGGGAAAACAATATGACTAAGAATATATAACAACACATCTGACAGCTGATCTAATTATCAGCAATTTGGTTTCATTGTCAAGTTATCAGGTACAAGCCTTACATTTTTTTACAAAAGTATAAAAAAGGCCTACATTTAATTAAAATGCATATAAATCAGTCACCCTATATGAGAGGCGAAGAAATAAATGTTTAAATGCCTGATGTATATTGTTTATAAGCCTCCAAATGCTTGTGTAAAAATATTACTATAAATGTTGTTTAAGATATTTCATAGCAAAAAGACACCACATGTTTTTTTTTTTGTTTGTTTGTTTTTTGTTTCAGCCTTTTACTTCCTACAAAAGTATGATAAACTACCAACCAGGGGTGCGTTTCCCAAAAGCATGGTTAGCCTACTATGGTCGCAAGTTCCGTTGTTACCAGCGGTGCGTTTCCCGAACAACGATGTAACTCGCTGATTAACCACCATAGTACGATGTGTTGTTTTGGAAACAAACTAGCTAGTCACGACTGTTTCCCGAACACGATCGTATCTCCTTCGTTTGAACCACATTAGTTCAACAACATAGGGCCATTGTTAATGACGTCACACACATGTGGTGGAGGAATAACTTATGTTATTTAACTGATTAAAGATCTCCAAGATGCTGCCGTATTGAACATGACACATATTGACTAATTTACAGTTTTTTGTTCACTGTCATTATGCTTTATTTAATCTTTGAATCATCACGGGTTCCCTCTTACGTCATACTCCATGGTTCCCTAGCCATTTGTGCACATGCGCACTTTTCAAAAACAGCGTTTAGAATAAACGCACAAAAATACATAATTAAAACACATTTTATATTTAGCTAGTAAAACAATAGCCACCGGTCCAAAGCTGTAGTTCTAACCACATACGTTTCTTTGAACTATGTTTTCGGGAAACACCGAATCTTTGAAATATGCTGGTAACGACAGAAGTTGCGACCATAGTAGGCTAACCATGCTTTTGGGAAACGCACCCCACGTCTTAATTTCTCCCAAAATTTCATCATTCTGCTCTTCCTGGCAATGGCTGTTAGGATCCAGCTCAGATACCAATTCTCTGTAATACGCTCTGTGTATGTTCAGCAGAGGGCAGTGTCTTTAATGTAAACCAAACGAAATACATACACTACATCATGGACGGGGAACAGTGTCCCTGCAGAGTTTAGCTCCATCCCTAATCAAACACACCTGAACCAACAAATCAAGGTCTTCAGGATGCAGTTGGATTTTTTCCCCAGAGTTTTTCAGGGATGGAGCTAAACTCTGCAGGAGAGTGGCCCTGCACTACATAAAGAGAAATTGCGCTGCTGGTCAGCGCCACCTAGTGAATGAATTAGCAATAAGTCATTTATGCTTTGTTTGAAAGCAACATTCATTGAAGATTTGCCTCACTTTTTCTACATCGCATTCAGTGTGAAACGGCCGTAATGCATCTCCGTGAAGTTTACTCACACACATTTTTGACTTTATAAAATGATTATCGTAAATCTTGGTGATCGTAGTAGTAGCCTACTATTCGTTTTGGCAGAATTTATCATTATAATTAACTTGATTATTTCCTGGATTTTCTATCACCATAGTCCCTAAACATAAGAAAAATTAATCCCGTGTAATTGCAGGATTTAATGGGATTTAAATCGAAAACATTTTCCGAGCTCCCTCAAGCCAAAGAGTATAGAAGCCCAAGAGGTGAAACTCTGTAGTAATAAGATGGGGCTGTAGCTATTCTGGACTGACACCTGCTGAGAGTCACTGTAAGATGCGACAGCTCAAGGGGCGAAACACAAGCAGCTGGACTGCAATAAACTGGATGGAGATTGTCAGTGAAGTGCAGGGAAGAAGTGTAGCAAGGAAGAGTGCAAGAGATCACTTGTGTACTTATTTAACAGGATAATAATTCATTATATATTGCGCACCCAAAGCCGACACATCTCTCAGACTAATCAACAAGATAACTCGTCAGTAAACTCTTCACACTTCCATTCTACTCCTCTCTTATGTCTTACAATCTCTTTTAGATTTATTTTTCTTTCTCACGATCTTTCACTACCACTTCTCTATTACTATTTACAGTTTTGTTAAATGTGCGCACTTGACAGAAATAGTAGACTATCTGTCAACACAACTGCTGCTGATGCTTTTAATCTCTTATTTGATTTTGATCTATTCTACTATCTTAAGTTAAATGTGTGCACTTGAAATTACAGAAACCTTACAATAGTTACTGCAGATTTATATATATATATATGTGTATTTTTAATTTAAAAATTAAAACTGTGAATAAATATATGACTGTGTCAAACAGTAAGCAGTATGTAGTCAATAGTGGAGAGAATCTTTATATTTACTTTTTTCTCTGATCAATCATGATAAATTATCTAGGTGTATCATATCATATCATTCACAAACATGAGTATTTTGGAAGAATTTGGAGCGTGTGATGTCATCGACCCTAAAATGTTAATTTTAAAAACTGAAGCAGCACAAACGAACGAGAATATTTGGGGTGAATTTGGAGCATGTGGGAGGGTATGACCTTTAAATAAATATTTTATATCTAACAAACCAAAGCAGCACAAACGAGTATTTTTGCAATGTTTTGCGTTGGGTGGGGGGCCAACTTCACGGAGGTCCTTAATCCTCCTGTCAAACACTGCATTGTGTCTGCGCTGTAAATACAGACATCCTGAATGTATAAAACAAACCTGTGATCAGTTCTTACAAGTGCATATTCAATGAATAGATAAATAAAAACAATAAATAAAAACAATTTAAACTTTATTGGAATCTATTTCACATTTGCTGTTATTGTCCACAAAAGGATAAAAAAAGAAGTCATGGGACACTAACAAATTCGCCAGCCTACAATCAAAGCTGAAAAGGTAGACAGGAAAAGAAGGAGCTTGAATCAACCCTAATCTGCCAAACCCTGTTTTAAAGCAATAGCGGACAAAGTTACTGAATTCAAAGTCGGTTACACTGTATATGTCTGAGGAATTCATCACTACATGTATATGACAGTGAATGTATATCTATGTATACACATGCACAATTTATCACTGAAAGACATGTTTTCTGTAGGAAAATGATCACATCCTGTTTCACATCTCTCCTGAAGGTTCTCCATTTCTATTAAAGGCTGTAGAATTTGAGACTTCTGTCCATGCCAGTGGAGGCCAGGAACTGAGCATGTTCACCGAAAGCCACACCGGTCACCAGACCAGAGTGATCTACAGGAGATCATTAAAACACAAGAACGCATAGTTAAAAAGTTTGACAGCTCAGAACAGAATATTTTTGACAAACAAGACAACAAACCTCAAACAGCTTAAAAGCACAAACCGAATGACATTTCATTTGATGTACATTACTAAATAAAACCAAACATTTCTTTGCTTAACTCACCAGAGAAGTTGAGGACCTCAGACCACTGTTTGCAGATATAAACTCTTATGTCTGATCCACCAACAGCCAGATATGTTCCGCTCTGGTCGAAGACCAAAGACTTCACCTGGAGGAAAAAGACAGAAATATTAGCCAAGCTTTCATTGAATGTGGAAAAACAGGTGACAGATATGACTGCCATGTGCTCTTCATCTGTTTAATGCTAAGCAAGAAGACCTCATAATTGTTGTCCAAAGTGATTGTCTTGAAGTTCTTCAGCTTCCTCAAATCCCACAGTTTGAGTGAACTGTCCTGAGCACCTACAGGTCAAACAAGGAGAACGAGTTTAAAAGAAAATTTACATTAAAATCGGTGAATACTTAATTGCACCAAATTTTTTGAATAAGAACTAAATTTGAATTGAGCTGGACACCATTGCCTTCTGTAGAGCTGCTCTACAGTTTATTTTGCAACATTAAAAGATAATTATCTGTTTACTGCTAAATAAATAAATGCGATTTGACTTGGGAAACCCAGAACATTAATTTTCCTCCTAAATCAGGGTCAATGTGACTTACCAGTGGCCAGATAGTAGCCGTTCTCAGAGAAGGCAATGGACGTCACAGGACCTGAGTGTCCAGGGAAGTTGGCAACATTGGTCCGTTCCTTCAGATCCCATATCTTAATCTGAGAATCTGCCGTGCCAGTGCCAAAAATCAGACCGTCAGGATGGAACTGAGCGCAGGTCAGAGCTGAAGGGAAAGAACGCCTTTACATTCTCCACTTGAGCATTAATGATGAAACTGCTGTGCAGTATAGCCAACAAAATACATAAACATTGATATTTTTCAGCCTTCAAAAGATATTGTTTAATTTTTATATGTTATCACATTTATTTGCTCAAACAAATATTCATCCAAAAGCCATTTTTATATTTCATTAGTAATACACATAGCAAGAACATTACAATTATTTACATTATTGTTATATTACATTATTAATGCATTACTGTTTTGTTTTCTTGTTTTATGGCTGTATGCATTTTAAAAAAATGTTTGAAGTCATACATTAATGACTATTACTTAACGTATCAGAAACCAACGTATCAGAAACTCAACACAAATACAAGAAATATTGCAGACTGAATACCAATGAAACTAAACATTAACACATTGTTTTTTTTTTTTTTTAAATTACAGCCAGTTTTCAGTTCCCAAGCTTAGCAGAAATTGTTATAATGTCAACACAACAAAATTTTTTTAATATTGGCCTAGCCCTAGCCGACAGAGAGGAATACTTACCACATCCAGCGGTCTCATCAGTCACTTTAGTTAGGACACGTCCAGTTTGGATATCCGAGAAGGCCCAGTACTACAACACAACACAACACCTTTTAATGCATTACATAATAACGTAGAAAGGTAGAAAACTGCTTTACAGAAACAAAGGTTTCAAAAAGTTCTTTGTACAAAAGTAGTGAAACTGCAAAGCACAAAACAAAACAATGTCTATTAATTATAAGAGCAATATGTAATTTAGTACCATCGTGTTTATGCATTGCGTGTAGGGATGTAAAAATATCAAAATCTCACAATACGATATTGCGATATGAAGCCCACGATAAGATATTTTTTGGAATATTCAAAGTTATTCTAATGCACTCTAAGAGTTCAAAATTAAGAGCTCCAACCAGTTTCCTTAACTAAGAATACTCAAGTCAGAAAACAAAGTCTGAATTGACTTGTATCTAATCTTAAAAGGGACTTAACCCTCTTTTTATTTGTGGTATACAAATGGAAGCCTAAATTACATTCACACTGGTGTTTTATGTGCAATAAACTAATTCAATGCATTTATCCACTGCGGAAAACAGATCACACAGAGAGAGAGAAAAAAAAAAAAAAAAAAAGACAAGACAGGTTGCTTGTGTACTATTCCTCAACCAACAGCGTGTGTTTTACCTGGTCCTCAGATGAGCTCAGTAAGTAGTCTCCGGTAGCGTGGAGAGAGAGTCCGGTAACACTGGCCTCGTGGGCTCTTATCACCTGGACGCAGTTGCCCCCGCTGACCGACCACACACGGATAGTGCTGTCTGGAGATGCTGAGAACACCACCGACTGACAGAGAACATGAGAAGAGACGCGTGAGAACTGAACACAAACCAAAAATTAGTTTTTGTATGAAGACCAGGAGCGATGGCTTACCTGAGCAGGGTGGTAGATGACAGACGAGACCTTTTTGGTGTGTCCTTTGAGGGTGGCAACAATCTGCTCCTCTCGACGGTCAAACACCACCACGTTCTTATCCGCACCACCTGAGGAGAGCATGTAAAAAAAATTAAAAACTAGCTTTGTGGCAGTGTATATGCGAGTCTGTTTTTAGGAACAAATTGCCATCAACATGCAGTAACACAAGGGGTATTAAGTGATGTACATCTGACCACAAAAGCTCACAGAATGTTCAAAATTATGTGAATCTGCTGACTTGTGATCAAATTGTGTTTGTGTAATTGAGTTGTAATGGTACCGGTGAGGACTTTGTTGGTGTCTGTTGGGCAGAGATCCAGAGAGAGGATGCCTGGTATACTGGCACTGTGAAGACCCTGTTAAGCCGGAAGAGAGAGGGGAAAAAAACAACACCTTAATTTCCCTGGAACAGAAGCTGCCTGCTGTCTATGTAGGATGCTGTATGATGATATTGTAATATGGATAAAAATGCAGAGCACAAACAAAGATTGGATGTATTATTTAAAATTTAATTTACATTGATTATTTAACCATTAAAGAAAGAATTTTGATTGATTAATACCATCAGTTAGGGTTTAAATGGTATTTTAAGTTGTTGGGTTTTTTTGCTGAAAAGTTTGCTGAATGGTTAAAGAAAAATATGTGGTAACACCTATGAAGCCTGTATTTATAATACATTATAAGGGTATTCTTAAGGCATTATAATGAATGCATAAGTGCATTGTAAAAGTGCATTATTTATTAGTTATAACATCTCATGATTAATCAAAAACAATACTACATTTTAATATTTACGCATTTGTAATTATAACTTTTAAGAGTATAATCATTCGTAACACAATGAACACCATATTAAATCTACTTCATTTATAACGGACTATATATTTTGACATTATTTAAGATCTGCACAGTACCTTACAACATCTTGTGAGTGTTATTTGATTGTTACTGTGAGGCTAATATTAAGGCTAATGTGAGCTAGCTAATACTGTCTACTGAAAAAAAATGCAATGTTTATTATAGAAACCTAAGAGTATTAGTAGACTTAGGTAGGGTAGGTAGAATATTCACATTCGTGCAAATAATCCTATACTCATGTCTGTTGAGCAACCATCAAAATAAAGGTTTTAGCATACATTTAGCAGAAACACTACTAATACTCTAACGAAGGTTAATTTACATGTAGATGCAGAGTTACTTAACAGCTGTCCAAAGGGTACCATCAAAATAATCAAACTGTTATAATATTAAAAAGAAAATAATAATATTTGTCATATTACACATTCATGATCTGATATCTGATTTTATGGCTGTTTGAGAATTTTTTAAAAATTATTATTATTACTACTTAGTGTTATCTGTCCGCTTTAAGAAATGTAACATATGTAAAATGGCAAGATATGAGACTTATGCATTATAAGGTATATAATATATACAGATTATAGCCCAGAAAGTATGCAAAGAGTGCTAAAAAGCTCAGGTTTAAGAGCTTATGGATAATCGATTAATTGATCATTAATTTAAAGAATCATGGGAATTTATGTAAATTAGCATCCCTTATTGTCTACTTACAGCATGCGACGCCACTTGGCGATACTTGCCGAGATCTTCTGCTCTGACCAGCTCCTCCGGCACAGTCTTTCCTCTCTGAAAAACAAAGCCACATAAAAGGCTAAATACATTCATGCCCCACACAGTGACTAAACAAAAGCTCAAAGCAGCACTGCAAATTAAATTCTCACCTTCTTTCTCTCTGTGGTTAAGACGGTGGCCTTGTCTTGGAGCTGTAAAGGAGAAAAAAAAAGCCGAATTTCATTGAATGTGATCTAAAACTAAATGTGATCTTACATACAATGAAATCATTGCTAAATACTCAACCATGTGGTTCTTGTATTTCAACACACCTTCTGTATGATCTCTGGAGTCATTCCAACCTGCTCACTGATCTCCATGGCCTCACCACCAGCACCCTAAAATATCAAATCACTTATCAAAAATACATTCATTTAAACAGATTATACCATAAATGCTAGTGGTGGGAATCATTTGGAATCAATTTTGATGATAGAGTTTGTTTCAATTGCTATTTTCATGGCAAGATCACTGCATCTATGGAATTAAAAAAAAACAGTAATTCCATAAAGTGGTAACGAAAAACTACTGACAACCAACTCCTCATTATAAAACAGAATTCATTTACACAGACTGCTTATTGCAGCTCAGATGTGTTATTAATGCATGTACAATGTTTTAAATAATGAAAGAGATTTTGGGTTTAAATATACATTTTGAAAACGGGAATGTTATTTAATTATTATTTAATAAAATAATTACTGACCACAGCAGCAGGCTGAGAAGCTGGAGTGGCTTGTGGAGTGATCAGTCCAGCCTGGGGTTTCAGTGTAGCCAAAGCTGCAAGTAGGATAATGAACACGTCACTAAAAGCACAGTACCGTCATAACATCCAGAAAGCACAACTCTACTGCTCTTACCCTCTCTGGCAGCAGTGACCTCTTTTGTGAGACGAGCAATGACTCTGCAGGCTGCATCATGCTGGTAGAGAGCGTGAGACAGCTCCTGTCGAGTGGTCTGCAGCTGTTGCCTCAGAGTAAAACTGTGCAGCATTACGGCATCCTGGAGGACAGACAAACTCAATGATGGAGAAAGACATCATGCATTTCTTCTTCATACAGTCAGGCCAAGGAACTCACCCACTCATCCTGCAGAGATTTGAGGATTGCGGGAATACTAGTGGCAGAGGGAGCCTTCGGCCGAATTGGGTGAGACACTAAAAGCAAAGAAGTGGATGCATTTTGAAGTGGCTACAGAGCATTTGATGATCTGATAAAACAGTGTCATCTGTGCTGATGTAACGTTACCTTTAATATCAATGAGCTGCTCCTCAGACAGTGGCTGTCCATTGATGGGGTCAGCACCATTCTCCGCTATGTATTTCTCGATCAGACGTCTCTCAAATACTTGATTGGAAACAGGAGAGACACAGGGGTGCTCCGGCACCTCGTTTGAAACTGGGGAGAGAATTTAAATAAATAAGATGCATTCAAGCCAACAAATATAAATCCAATTCCTCCTCAGCACAAAAAAACTTCCTTGCAAGTACACCACAATAATCAAATGTTTCTTACAATACGCTGTAGTCTAACTTGTATGCAAATATCACAAAACTTGATATTTACGTCTCTTTTCCTTTACGGGTGTGATTTGCTCGTCGAACTACAAAGTTATTAAGACATTGCTCCAGCTACAGACGCAGGCTCTCTGTGAATTCACTTCTAGTTTTAAAAAACAAAGTAGAGCCACCAAACAAAGAATGGTAATTCAAGTGTAGTTTCACATACGTAAAGTTTCTGCTAACATAGCATAACAATGGCTAACGCTGCACATTGCTAATCACATGCTAACAGAAACAAACTCACTTACTAGCACAAACCAAAGACATCTCGCTCAAACAGACGCGCTCCCGCTTTTCACGCACAGATGAAATTAAATCAATTCATAAACTTGAAGTCGACACAGAGTTGATTTTTTTTAAATCAATGAAGGTACTGCATGTCCTGACTCGGAACACGTTGATGTGCCGTGCCGCTCAAACAGCGGTGCATGACGGGATACTGATTCCTCCAGAAAGAGCGGAAGCTGAAACCGTTGGTCTTCCTCCAGGCGCGCAAGGCTTTGCAAACTAAAAGTACAATTTTGAAAAGACTATTGGTAATTATCACTTTAATAATCATAACCAGCCTGGTTGTTTCATCTTGACAAAGCGCTGAGAAGTGTAACAGGCACTACATGATCTCAATGAAGCTTGTAGTGTCCGAAGCACTGATCTCTATATATAACGTTACAGTGCCCTCCACTAATACTGGCACCCTTGGTAAATCTGAGCAAAGGTGGCTGTGAAAATAAATCTGCATTGTTT
>JAUMHE010000063.1:2142046-2166364 GCA_032359235.1 Enteromius mattozi | reverse complement strand
GGAATATCGGATTTTAAAACCAACAAATATTTGTATCGGTATCGGCCTTCAAAATCCTTTATCGGTCGGGCTCTAGTCCAGATTTAGTCAATGAAAACTTGGGGTTAAACTTACAATCAAATTTTTTTTGCTCAAAACTATAATCATAATTAAATTATACTGATTGGTGTCAAATAAAAAGAATGTCAGCTCATATACATAGTTTATTGACCTAATTTATTTCAGTGATTATTATATATAAAAACACAACGCTTCTTTTCAAAAGTTACAACCATTAAAATTCTATTCAGCACAACCATCCGTGTGAAGAACCACAGACTGGCTGTGTTACAATTTCAGCTGAGCAGCACATCTCAATGGAGATGCCTTGGAGGGGGATTTGACATGTGGAAACCTCAGTTATAAAAACTCATGGAGGTCTATATTTCTCTCCTTTTTTTGTTTGTTTTTTATAAACTACTTTTTAGTCTCCTCTTTTTCATTAAAGATATTGCATGTATGGTCATAGTTAGTGTTTATTGGTGGCCTCAAATTTGACTAGTCTTAGTGCTGGAAAAAGTCACAAATACTTTTCACCACAGTTTATTTAAAAAAATGAACAGTAGTATGCTACAACAGAACTTTTATAGAGAATATTCCATAATTACCTGAGATTCACACATAATTTCCGGCCTGTATCCTGGAACAGCTCTGGGAGGTTCCTTCACCCAGGCTTTACCTGGAATCTTTGCTTTGCCCATCAGGTTTAAAGGGATGCTGTTTTCTGGGATGACATTCAGCAGAAGGGTCGACACCACCTTGAAAAGACAGCAAAAACTTAGTATTTATGCAAGTCCAAATATCAGTTTTTTGTTTTGTTTTCAGAAGTTATCTGTAAGAACGTAATTACGATACATTGTAGGTTTAAGTATCTCGCCTAATATGCATGACAATACAAATCGCACACACATGAAGATTACCTGCTTTCCTGTCCAGAGAGGGACAGGTTTAAAGAGTGCGGGAGGCAAGAGCTTCACTCTGCCGATTTTGTCCGTCAGGCCCCTGTAGACAAGCGCAGTGTACTGATCCTGTGTGAAAAAACAGCCACGGATGGTCATGCTGGTGCCAGACACCATGTGGTCCTGAATCAGGCCGGCCAATGGCTTCCCATCCTACAAAAGGGGCAGAGAGCAGTGTTTTCCAAAATCGCAGACAATTTATGTTTGACGCCATTTCAATCTTCTAGACGAAGACTCACTTTAGGCACCAAGTACTGCTGGTCTGTGCTCACTAGTGTGTAGGCCTCCGCTCTGCCCAGCTCACTCTGAGGGAAGTGAGCGTTCATCTCGTCACCATCAAAGTCAGCGTTGTAGGCCTTACAGTTGGCATAATGCAATCGGAGCACTTTCTCTCCGGGCAGAATGCGAGCACAGTGGGCCTGAATTGATGGTCTGTGGAGAGTGGGTTGACGGTTTAACAGCAGCACATCCCCATTCTTGATGTGCCGATTTACCTACAAGAGAGAATCAAATGTCTACAGATTGGATCAACAAATAATACAAAATGTTAATGTTGACTTTGCACGGGCAGTAAGCTTACTTTAAAACTACTATATTAATATTTTCACAGTGTATTAACAGTAGGGATGCAACGATTGTAGATTTTGTTGGTACGATTATAGTCTGAAGAATAATCACGGTTTTACGATTATGACGATTATTATGCATTTATTCATTTCATAACATTACTAATGTATGAAATCACATGAACACTCTTTAGATATTAAAGTGTTATTTATCACTGGCTTTTAAAACAGAAATAACACAGTAACCATTAATACAGCACAAAATAATAATAAACAAAAGTCCATCTCTGGAATTTAAAAAAAGTGACCTCTGCTCTGTAAACATCCATGACCGTGTTTATCTTTTGAAAATAACAGATAGAAGTAGATCACAAAAGTATTTAATGGTTTCAGTTTTTACATTTTTTACATTTCTTTTAGACCAGGGGTAGATATTTTAGACATGGTTCACCATGGATTTTACTTATGATTAATACTACAACAGGGGTAGTAAACAGTAATATATGACTAATATTAACATCATTTAACCCACAGGGGAAACTGTTACTAATGATGGAAATGAACTAAAATATTATTATAATTAACTGTCATCCATAGGTAGGATAGACTAATTCACACACACAACTGTCACAGCGGTCACAATGCTGAGCTAACGAGCTCATAGCTTCGCGTCAGGTGGTTCACGCTGTGCATTAAAATCATTGCAATCTAGCTGTCCGTTATTCATTATGCATTTATTCTTTAGCAGCAGTTTTTTTACAGCAATATTTAAATGACACCTTCTTGGTGTACCTAAAAAGGTTTCACACTATCGACAGACATTTCTCCAGTGGAAATAAAAGATCTGTTTAGTCCTCTGTCACAGTTAATAATGCGTGTAGTAGCCTCGGTGGTCCTTGTCTCTATAAGTGCATCATTTAAGACGGTGGACCGCTAGTGTAACTTTGTTTTAGTTTTGTGCAAGCTGCAACAGTCCCGTTGTGTGTAACAGAAAAACTCGGTTTAGCGGAACCTTTACTGTTAATTAACCATGACGAGTTAAATCGTGGTTTATAGTGAAACCCGTTAATCGCTGCATCCCTAATTAACAGAAGAATATGAAGGATCCTTAGATCCTTGTGTGCCAAATGTGTGTTTTGTGTTTTTAGGTTTATGTTTTTTAATTCATTTATTTACAAAATCATTTTATAATCGTTAGTCATTCATAATATGTATTATTTGATTATTTTTATCATTTGATTTTTTTTTTTATTATTATTTATCATTATATTTTATTGTTTTTAATTGTTTATTCATTTATTATGTTTTTTATTTCTTATTTTTTCACTTGCTTATGTATTTTCACTGTTCAAAACAACTCAAAATCTTTGTTGACTCACAATCTTCATGGGTATCTTGTGCTGGCCGGTGCTGGGGGTCAGCAGCTGTTTGGCCACGGCTTCTCTCTGGGTCAGGTTGCTGCTGCTGAGGATGGTTCGGGACCCATCTTCATTAATGACCATGGAGGCTCCAGGGTGGACGTTGGGTCCATTGAGCACTGCCTGCCTGAGTTCCTTAACATTCCAGGGTGTCACTGGCTGTGGGTACGTCAACTTGGTAGCAAAAACCTAGAGGAACCATATAAAATGACTTTAAAAATTCCCAAATCAGTATTAAAATGTTTTGTACAATGGCTGCTGAACTGGATATTTCACTGCTAACGATGACAACAAATTAATGTTATGTTCATGCCTCTTGTATAACTCTAAACTCGCTCTCTTTCCATATCAAAGCAAGAACAGAGAGAGCTGCTACAGCTCCTGGACATTAGTATGAATTAGATGTGAATGACATGTCCATGTGTTTCTTTTCTTGACAAATAGTTGTTTAATAAGCAAAATAATGTTTAAAAAAAAAAAAATCAGTCAGCCCAGTCACCCAGTGTGCGTTTATTTTGTGATATACACCATCTGACCGTACATTATCCCTTATGTACAAAAAAACACTATTAAGAGGTCAAATCCAATTACTTACCATTGGTATTCCAATCTCATTTGTTCCGATGTACATATCAGGACAAATGACGGAGCGTGCAGCGTAATCCACACGCTTTCCCATCATGTGCTTCCTGAACAAACCATCTTTCTTCTCCAAGAGCTGTGAAACACATTCAAAAGAGACAACCACCTCAAAAAATTATTTCCAGCTTTTTTAAGTGCATTATTTTGGTCTTGAGATTTGTCAAACACTGACCTGACGGACTCCTGGGAACTTCTCAGTCATCAGTTTGTCCATTTCGCTGTCAAACACGATGTTGACGTGACTCTGCAGGTGGATCCACATGTTATAGAGCTTGTCTGTGAGAGTCACTCCTTGGATGCCCGCTAAGAAGGTCTGATCTATCTGACTGATCTCTGTGGATTCACTGGTCTGAAGAAGTGACAGATCATGAATACACATGGCACTTCTAACAAAAGAGGTACAAATAGCTGGATTGTTTTCATTGTGGTATTTTCAATGGCAAATACTGATTTAAATAACTTACACATACAACTGAACAATAAAATCAACAATACTTATGATAACAAGTGATAATAATTACTGATAATTTTAAATAGTCAACAATGCACTTCATGAAAATTCACATGATTTTATGGGTTTCCGTTAAACATAGAAACATTTAATAACATGTACACTTTAGGGAGTAACATTTTAATTAGTTCTAAATTTAATTAAACGAAATGTGCCAAAATAATAGGGTGCTACAATTCCATAAACATGCCATTTAAAACAGCTCATATAATATTCAGTTTGATGGTAAAGCAATTGAACCTCATGCAGAAATGAGTTTTCTAGCCATACACATTTAACGAACCTACCAGGTACATGAACAAAGTTTCATGCAATGCACTAAATCACTCTGATTTACACTGACTGACAACAAAGAAGTTAGTGTATAAGTGTATTTCATTTATCGTCAACATAAATTCTTTTCACCTGCTCTATCTCTGTCTGTATGTCTTCAATAGGGTTGGTCTTCTCGGCAGCAATGAGTGCAAGCAGTTTCTGAATCATGAAATTATCCTTCAACACGGCCTGCATGTTCACAGTTTGTCCATTGGTGAACATCTGATCTCCCAAACGGTTAATAGGCCTGTACCTATAAAACACCACACACACAATCATTCAGTCAAAAATGAACTACCATCTCAGTGGTGTCTAACAATGACCTGCACACACAGTGATAAACTTACCTGCATGGAGGAACCACAAGCAACTCCAAAAAGAGAACTTCAGGACTGAAGCCTTTCTCTGAGTTATTTAATTCAAACCCTGAAAACAGATGCTTCAGGAAGAAACCTATGAAGTCAAAACAATACATTCAAAAAACCTTTTTGTTTGCATTATGAAACCCAGAAAGAAAATGTGCATTAAACTCAACCCTTCTTACCTTCTTTCTCCCAGAGTTTGACGACATGTTCTCGTACCAAACTTGGAGTCAAGAATCCACGTTTGGTAATCAGAGAATCATCTGGAAGCGAACACAAATACTGTAGATACTCACAAATCACAAAAAATTTCATTAAACTGCTAAAATAGAGGATCATATTTAATATGGAATCTTACTTTCATAGACTACATACATTTGAATTTTTTTTTATTATTCAGAAGTTTTTAAAATATTGTCACTGACTTCTTTTCAAAATGATGACAAAATATGCCATACAGCAGGGCTGTCCAAACTCGGTCCTGGAGGGCCGGTGTCCTGCAGAGTTTAGCTCCAACCCTAATCAAACGCACCTGAAGCAGCTAATCAAGCTCTTACTACGCATGTTAGAAACTTCCGTGCAGGTGTGTTGAGGCAAGTTGAAGATAAACTCTGCAGGACCAAGTTTGGACAGCCCTGCCATACAGTATAATAGAGCTTGCTCTGCTGTAAATTTACTGATGAAATAATTTATTATCAGGTATTATCATTCCATTCAAGTCTAAGAATTCAAAAATATAGCAATAATTTTACATTATTTTCTGCATTATATTCAGTTTATCACATGCACTGATGTTCATGAAGTGATAACATGCACTTAAGTGATGAGAAGAAACCGAAAATACTTTATAACCTGTAGCTTTACACCTACGACCCACTGATACAGTACTGGTGGTTTGATTTTTCATGACCACCAAAACAGCAAAGCACAGTCTTAATTATATGATCATGCTCTCCCATTCTCTATTGCTTCTTTGCGTGATGTGCTCATTCATTTAGTGAAGTTCAAAGGAACTAAAGACAAAAAGTTCTGCATAATGAAAATACGCACATTTATTTCATTCACTCATGTCAAATACTTTGCTTGGATTCTTGAATTTTGATTTTATAATTTACATTTTTTTCCCTACACTGCTTTATTTCCATACCAAATGTTTTGACAGCTGATTACAAAAACAGTGCACAAGAATTAAATGTAAACTTACCGTCCTTATCTGTGCTTGCTGTGGATGCTCCATGTGTGATGATGAGTTTGCTGTTGTGTTCTCTGCGCAGAGTCACTCTACCGGCTCTGAAACGCACACATGCACATCCTCATTGCAGAACATATGCACGAATCACTTAAAATTAGTGAAGGCAGAACAAGTTGAGCTCACCTGCAATTTGGACATTTCCTTGGCCCCATGTATACTTTCCAAAAACTGTTAATAAGACTGGACTTTTTCTCACAGATATGTTTAATCTGAAATCAAAGCAAATTTATTAAATGCACAGAGGCAATAATACGATTAAAGTAAAATACAAAACAGAGACATGGATGAGTTTCAGACTCACAGGAGCAGTGTGCTGCTTGTCTTCATTGGCTTTTAAGATGGGTGTAATAAACGCATCCAGAGTTTCTTGGATTTCTATTCCAGACGGCTGATTATTGACCTCCAACAACTTATAGAGGACAACAAAAACGCAATATATAAGCATTTCAGTCCAATGAATGATGCTGCAGTTTCTCTCTACAAAATAACTTGCTTTGACCTCATCGACGAGCTTCAATGTTTTCTGACCTGATTGAGTTTGCTCTCAAGCTCATACAACTCCTTCATTGCACCCACATTAAGGAGCTTCAGCTGGCCCAGCAGCAAATGAACAGCCGATCTTGGACACTTCAACATATGGCATGCCATGCACGTACCACGGATGAGCAAATATAATTTCTGTGAAAACATTGATATTAAGGGTTAAACAATATATATATATATATATATATGTGTGTATGTATGCATACAGTAGTGGCCAAAATGATTAGAACACTTGTATTTTCACCAGCCAAAAAACTTTAGTCAGTTATTTCTATTTTTGCTGTAGTGTCTCTGTAGCAAATATCAGTTAACATTTCCAAACATTCATTTTTGTAATTATTCAGTGACATTTTTGTTTGCACAAAGAGTCTTGACAACAGACTGTGCTCGAGATTTGATCTCGTCATCATCAGTCTGTCTGAAACGATATGAAGAAACAGAACTGAGACAGACTAAATCCAGAAGAACTGTGGCAAGGTCTCCAAGACGCTTCAAAAGAACTACCTGCAAAGCTACCTGAAAAACTATGTGCAACTGCACCTAGGACAAAAGTTGATTGATAAGAAATTTTGACAGTATCCTCATTTTACAGCATTTTTTAAGTGCCTATTTTTTAACAGTAATGTACCATTGCAGGCAGGTTTTCTGAAGCACCCTGAAGATATTTCCACAGTTCTTCATGTCATTCCAGACAGACTGGATCAGGTATCAGCACTGCTGTGTGGGGGTGTATGTATATATACTAGTTACCAAAACACAAAACAAAATAGAATAGAATGGCAGACTTTAACCCCATATAAACACACTGTATAACTGCATGAAACCTGCAAAGAAAGGACATGCAAAGGCACAATGACACTTACATCAAAAAACATCGGGTTGTAGACAGGTAGGGGCAGATCTATGTGACCAAAGTGACCAGGACAGCTGTTGTAGTCTTGCATACAGGTGGAGCAGATCTCCTTGTTATCAGCTGGACCAAGCGCCAGGTCATACAGCCCGTTTGCAGAAGCATTGCCCACATTATCCAACAGCTGGGAATTAGTGATAGTTTTCACACTCAGCTTCCTGTGACACAGATAACACGGGGAAGTTGTCAGAAAGTCCACATACATATACATATACATAAAGGTATTATGTTTGCGTTTCACTTAAACGTAAAGGAATATCTAAAACAGACATGACAAACACTGTGACAACTTAATGTTACCGCATTTATGTGACAGCATATGTAGCACAGCATGTTAAATAAACTGCATGCTTTTATTAGGAATTAACCATGGCTGTCAATACAGTAACTGAGCTCCGGCTAGTTCTTTAGCTGTGCTGGGTATGAGTTGTGCAAGTGTATTATTACCTTATTTCATCGGCGGAGAACAAGCCAAACGACATGCCCTCTAATCGCCTCCATGGCGTTTCTTTTGAAAACAGCATTTTCCTAATAATAAATACAGAAATCAGAAGAAAAACCTCTCTGTATTCCCCATGTGCGTCATGTGGAGCCGTAACACGTGGGAACGTGTACTGAGAGAGCGGAAGAAACCAAATAACACGCACAGTACGGAACACTAGACTGGAATATTCTCAAAGGCTAGAGAAGCAGATACGCTGGCATATAAAACAATATTAGATAATAATTGTAAGCTGGTATAATACGTTACCCTGAAAATGAATACTCTACGGGGTCGTATGAAGAATAGTTTATTTATATTGCATTTTGAAATGGTATATCCCGACCGTAGAAAACGAAGAATGGAAGAATGAAAATCTAAGTTTAAAAAAACCTACAATAATATATATATATTTTTTTAATAATCAATTTTGTATTTGAATTGAATTAAATATTGCGTCTTTAACTGGAGATATATTACTATCCAGACAATGAGAAAAAGGTAATTTGTAGACTGTTTGGTCACATGATACGTGTGACCTTTCTCAGCGATGAACAAGACGGACCAATCACAGCTGAGTGTGGTGGTGCCGCGGAGATTCTGCCTTCTGAGCCGCCAAGCGCCCTCTGCAGGAGTATTTCTATGATTTCACGGGAAGCGTTAGAGCGCTAGTGAAGTGATTATCACGCACTCTGGTGTCATGGCGTCCTCCTGTTCGCAAGCTCTCAGACAGCATGTGTGTAAGAGCAGCAGAATATTGCGCGTTCATCTGCAGAAGGGGTGGCCTAATAGGTAAGATAAGTGCACAAGGACAGGCTTATTTGTCCCTTTTTATCATATGTTATTTACTGTCATTTTTTATGAAATGACAGAAACGACTGGTTGTGTCTAGGTCATTTGAAGGGGTTGTATGTGTCAGTTCAAGTTGTATCATTGGCACGAAAACGCTCATTATGTGCTTTAATTACAGGAGTTTTGCTTTGAATTCTGCAGATCAACAACCTGCCGTTTCTTCACTAGGTCTGATAATTATTTATTTTTAGTAGGAATCATCATATGCTTTTTCAAATTAAGATGCTTTCTAATTAGAAATATGTCCTTAAAAAACATTTTGTTTTTCTCTTTATTATTTTATTTCTTTCTTTTTGCAGAAGAAATAGTCATTCCAAAGAAGAAAACATGGTATGTACTGGTCAGATCTGAACAGTGCACATGATCAATAATTATGTAGTTTCATATATTTTTAAGAATTTATTCATTAACAATGAATTTTTACTGTTATCAGGAGTAAAGAGGCTGTCTTACAGGCACTGGCATCCACTGTGAAAAGGGTATGTTCATCAGATAACTCTAATAACCATGTTCAAATACATTATCAAATATCATGTAAGCATAGCTACTGTGTGTGTGCATGTGTTTGTTTCAGGATCCTACAGCCTCAGATTACAGATTTCAAGATGATCCATATCTCACGCCAAAAACATCATCAGAGTTTGTGAGTTTTGGCTTTTAAATCTTTCAGGTTTTCAGTTCAGACTATTAGAAAAGTTCAAAATTGCCAATGCTATGATAGCTGTGTTTTTAAAACCAGTAAAGAATAAATGATTATTTCATTAAAACATTAAAATGAATTAATGTGTGTATATTGCAAGTGAATGAAAACATCCATACTTCTAAGAGTAACTTTTTTTCTCCCGCACAGAAATTATTTTCCTTGTCCCAGGAGTCAGGCAGAAATGCTGCCAAATATTTCATCAATACATACCCGAAGTACTTCCAGAAAGACTACGCACAGCCTCATATTCCTGTGAGTGTGCAGTATTTCTGTGTCATTGTATGATTTGCATATGAGGGGTTGTGCTTATGAATGTATAATACTTGTTTATTTCTTTTGGAAGTGTCTGATGCCGGAAACTCTTGAGGCTCAGATAGAGGAGGTGTCTGAAGCTGCTCTTATAGAGAGAATTCAGATGAGAAAAGTCAAAGCTGCTGTGGATCTGTACGACCAACTGCTGCAGGCTGGTATGAACGAGCAAGACGAGGCGTTGCATGTCATATTATGGCAGATATTAGTTGTATTTAATTGTGGAACTGAATGACTGATCACTGTATTTTGCACAGGTACATCAGTGTCATTGGATGTGACCAACCAGTTGTTAGATCTGATTTGTTTCTATGGAGATCATGCTCCTGCACAGGAGAACGTTCCAGAACAGAGGAATGAGGATACGGTAGGGCTGGTCACACCTTAAAACAATCTTCAAGATGCTCTGTTGCTTTGGTGGCACAACTTTGATTGCACACGTCAGATCATTGATGAGATGGAAGTTGAATAAGTCACCTGACACTACGCGTTGTTATTATTTTTTTCCCCCCTTTCACAACACTCCTGACCCATGGCAATACTCCAGGAGGACATCCAGGATGAGCAGCAGACTAAAAAAGGAAGAGTACCTAAAGCTAGTGATCTACTGAAAGCCTCCTGGAAGTGAGTGCTTGCAGAATGTGGGAAACAACCTTTTTTTCCTAGTAAAAACTGTTCGTATGCACTTATAAAGTTTGATATAATTAGGAATTTTGAAAATATATTTGTGAGAAATTCTTGCAATTTAAATTAACTCTTTTTTTTTTTAATTAAAAATATACTATATTTTAATTACTATTATTATTATCAGTGTTATATTTGTTGCTTAATAATTTTGTAGAAACTGGGATACCCCTAACCTTTGAATGGTAGTGTAAAATTTAAAGAAACATTAATCAGAAAAGAAATTTAAAGACATTTATAATGTTACAAAAGATTTGTTTCAAATGAATGTTATTCTTTTTTTTAGTAAATCAAAGAATCATGATTTCTAAACGATTAGTGCTTGCATAACAATGCAAAGTCAAGCTAATACATATCATATCATGAGAGGCTGCCTTGTCTTGTTTTTCCCCTTTAGAGAGAATAATAATGCAGAGAGGATCTTTGCACTGCTGTCAGAGCCAAACACACATTCGTACAGCGCACTGATACGAGGCATGGTGAAGGTAACGTATGTGGGAACTTCTCATACAGTTCATTTCTAGTTTGATGGCAGAAGCTGACTGCATACGTGTTTGATTTCACAGTATGGCGCTTATTCAAAAGCGTTCAGCACCTACACTGACTTGCTCAACAACCAATTGAAAGGTGAGTATGTGCTTTACCGTTTGAGATTCTTGAAGCGCTTTTCTAAATGAGTGTTTGCCAAACTAAGATGCCTTGTTTCGTTCCTTTAGCTGATGTGCACACATTCAATGCCTTGATCACTGCCGCCCCAGAAATGAAAGAGAAATATAATGAAAAATGGGAGCTGATAGTGGTATGTGATTAAGATTTTGTTGTGAGGCTGCTGTTTTAAGTAGTTTCTGCCTCAGTATGCATGTGTTTTTGTAGGATCTTTTGAAGCAGATGGCAGAGCAGAAGGTCAAGCCGAACCTCCTGACACTGAACGCTCTCCTGAAGGCTTTGAGACGCTGTGGCACTGTGGGCAAATCTCAGGCCTTTCCTGTGATCAGTGAGATGAAGGCTCTCTCCATCGGTCTGTTGCACAATCATTTTACAGGAAAGAATTGGTTTGATATTTTGATGCCTGTTTTGGTGTATAATCAAGTTTTTTATTTATTTTTTTTTTATTTTTCAGAACCCAGTCTGGCCTCTTACAATCACTTGCTCGCCATATTTTATAAACCAGGTCATAAAGACTTTTATATTATAATGCCAATTCTTCAAATTCTTAAAGGAATATTTCACCAAAAAATTTAAATTCTGTCATCATTTGTAATTAGGCTGTTTTGGTCACCATTGACTTAGCATTATCATGCGACCTGTATCTGGATGTTGTCCACATACACATTGAAAAGACAAATGTAAATGTAAATCTGTGTCCTGATGCAGAGGTAGTTGAGGACGCTTTCTAATAGGATCTCAGTGTAATGTAAATGCAATCCAGCCATCGTATCCGCATCACGTCACAGAACCCTGCCCACTATCAATTCCTCCTCCTCTGTCTGAAGGCGGTCATCAGTTTGTAATATTTTTTTTATTTCTAAAATACATTTTTAACAGGAAAAAACCCCCACTTCAGATCGACTTTGCACCAGGGCCATTTTTAATTGAGCTTTTAATTTATCGTTATGTTTTCATGGCAACATATTAAAATTTCTAATTTAAAACATTCAACTACTGGCAAACATCACCTACCGCGCATTGAAAGCTTGCGCTTCCATGTTGTTGACATTACTCTGAGTTTAAAAGTGTGTTAGGGATATAAAAACATCATGTGAGTAAAATGAAATGTGTTAAAAAAAAAAACTTGAACAGAAGCCACTTGAATGTTGACAAGTGTAAATGCGGCGTGTCCTGATATGCTGATGATCAGATCTGTGTGATCGGATCTCGAAGATCGCATGTTAATGCCATGTGTAAACACAGCCAATGATGACAGAATTTAAATTTTTGGATGAACTATTCCTTTAAATGATTGTTAAATGTGTGTACGCATGAACAGAAACACACAATCATATATTTCCCATCATGCAGGTGCCCCAATTCAGGGCCAAACGGACATCTTACAGGAAGTGATGAACGCGGTGTCAGGGAAAAGCTTCACTCCACAGGACCCTGATGATGGTATCTGCATATTTTTACAGCTGTGATTATTAACTTCTTCTCTCTACTTGCATATTTGTGGTATTTGGCCCAGGTGTGAAGTGTGAACATCAAAACATTTGATTAGCTCATGGGACACTGCAAGAAAAGTTTGCACAGAACTTTTACGTTTTGATTTTTCATACTTCGCACTTTAAAATAAAGTTTTCCTCAACATTGTGTCATTTTTGGGGTACATGAGTTCCTGAAAATGATGAATGATGGTATATGCCAGGGCTGCCCAAACTCGGTCCTGGAGGGCTGGTGTCCTGCAGAGTTTAGCTCCGATTCTAATTAAACACACCTGAAGTAGCTAATCAAGCTCTTATTAGGCATGTTAAAAACTTCCATGCAGGTGTGTTGAGGCAAGTTGGAGCTAAACTCTGCAGCACACCGGCCCTCCAGGACCAAGGTTGGACAGCCCTGGTATATGCTTTGCCTGAGACAGTTTTGTGCACTTACTTTTTGTATCGCTTGCATACACTGGGGGCAGTCGTGGCCTAACGGTCCAGCAGGGAGTGAATAACCGGTGCTCTCTCCACCTTCAGTAACACGACTGAAGTGAGACCCTTGAGCAAGGCACCGATCCCCCAACATTGGCTGCCCACTGCTCCGGGTGCGTGTGTTCACTGCTGTGTGTGTGCACTTGGATGGGTCAAAAGCAGAGCACAAATTCCAAGTATGGGTCACCATACCTGGCCACAAGTCACTTCACTCACTCACTCACTCTCAAGTGGCTAAGACTGAAATTGTGGGTATTGGGACAGGACACATGTATTGATGCCTTTTTGTAAAAGCTTCTATAGATAAATGTATCTAAACAGTTGAATCACACCTGCATTGCTTTTGTTTT
The DNA here is from genome assembly GCA_032359235.1 of Enteromius mattozi. Lineage (NCBI taxonomy): Eukaryota > Metazoa > Chordata > Actinopteri > Cypriniformes > Cyprinidae > Enteromius > Enteromius mattozi. Next base: position 2,152,838 of record JAUMHE010000063.1, on the reverse strand, counting down.
TCAGCACAGTTCTTCATTACCGCTATGAGAATCGTAAGTACATTTAAATGCATCCTTTGCATCATGCGTCATGGTAAATGTCACAATTTGGATGGCATGCAACCTTGTTGGCATTTGTATCTACAGTGTCTGGACACTAAAGATATGGATCAGGCGTACAGGGTTCATGAGCTGCTGGGGGTTGGAGAGAACTGGAGACTTCTGGGAAATGATTCCCGACAGAACATTTACTAGTAAGTATAATCCAGCAAAATGACAAGATCTTCACTCATTATTTAAGGGCTGCTCCCATCAGTCCTTCCCCCAATGAGTCACTAAGCACAGGGATGCTGCAACTAATCCATTTAATTGATTTGTTGGGTCTGTGAATTGTGGCTTTAAAAACTGAAAAAAAAACACTGGGGGAGAATATGTGCATGTGCCAAGTTGACCAAAGCATGGAAACGCTTAATATTAAGTACTGAAAAGATATTTAGAATTATGATTGAAAAAAAAAAAAATAATAAAAATGTGTTGGTTGGGACCCTATAAAAAGGCAGACTCTGCAGTAATACTGCAAAATTGATTTGCTGATCTCTTTAATATCAGGTTGCTTCTGTTTGTTTCAGTGCACGGTTCTTAAGTCTGCTTTGTATGATGGAGAATATTGACATGTTGCTGAAGTGGTACAGGGATCTTGTTCCTTCAGTGAGTAAAACATGATCATATATATGTGAACACACACAGAATGGTGATGTGCATTGATGTGGCTTGATGTGATCTGGTTCACAGGTGTACTACCCCAGTTCTAACGTCATGAGAGATCTGCTCCAAGCGCTTGATACCGACAACAGATTAGACCTCATCCCTCAAATATGGAAAGGTGATTGATTGAACTCATATACAAAATGGCTCAAAACGCATTAAATCGTTTTGTGTGGGGGCAGGTTTAGGTGCAGGGTTACAGGATAGAAAGTACAGTTTGTACAGTATGTCAGTGTAGGGCCCTGTAAATTACGTGTGTGTGCTTTTACTGCAACATTTAAAGAGTTGTTATTTGTGTTATTCGATTTATTAGTATCATGTTTTATTCTGGCATTGCATTCAGATAATTGACTTTAAGTATTATCAATTATAATAACTTACTTTTCCACAGATATCAAACAGCTGGGCCATGGCAAGAGGCAGAATCTGGTGGAAGAGTTGCTGACACTTATGGCAAGAGAGAAGCACAATCAGGAGGTATTACCTTACCTACATTTAATTGGTTAATACTCAAGCTTAGTCTACCTCCTGTGAATTTTTTTATTTTTTTATTCTATGCCTTGTCAGTGGATTAAGAAGAGAATTTCTGTTTTGGTTTTTTTTTTTGAAGAAAAAATTATAATAATAATTTTGAAAATTATACACATTACTCTTCATTACCAAAAGTTTTGGCAGTGACATAAATTTTGTTTTACAGAGTTTGCTGCTTCAGTATTTGTAGATTATTTTTCCACTTTCTATGGTATACTGAAAAAAACACAAGCATATCCTAAGTTTTAAAGGCTTTTATTTGCAATAAATATGAGTTCTTAACCTCTGTAATTCACTCTGGCATGCTGGATATTAGCTTCTGGGCCAAATCCTCATTGATGACAGTCCATTTTTGCCATGTTAGTTTTCGGAGTTGATCACGATTTGTGGGCTTCTGTTTGTCCACTTATCTTTTGATGACTGACCACAGGTTCTCTATGGCAGTGGTTCTCAAACTGGGGGTCGCGGAATAATTTCAAGGGGTTGCGAGAGGGATTTAAAAATTGACATTTTTTTGTGATTTATAATATATATTTTTCAATATTAAAAGTGAATGCTACAAACAGATATTTTCAGAATTTTTTTTTAAAGATATTACTGATTAGAGTTTTTAAAAAATGTTTAATAATTTGCAAATCGAAGATCATCACTATGCAGAGAATAGCTCGCTAGTTATCACTGCAGCGCACATCTGCACGTGAAAACTGCAACTACTGAGATGGATAAATTTGTAATTCGCAAATCTAAACATCTTGAGGAAACTGTGGACAGTTTGCCTGAGTCATCGTAACCGTGTACTTTGACTAAGCATAAGAGCAAGACCAAAGTAGGAAACGTCGGAAATATCAGGAAGAATTCATAAAGTAGGAATTCACTTGCTCTACTGTCAACAACATAGATTTTCCTCAATGTGTATTCTGTTCAGAAGTGCAGAGGCATTTGGAGACAAAACATCCTTTTATTGAAAAGCCAATAGACTTAGATGAATACTCAGAGTTGACCCGTGCGGCAATGGATGTACTGCTTCCATTTGGATCTACATATTTGTGTGAGCAGTCTTTTTCCGCTGTTACGTACATAAAAAACAAATACCGATCACGTCTTGATGTCGAAGATGATCTGTGAGTAGCTTTATCCACCATCAGGCCACGAATGGAGCTTTTGTGCTGCCAACAAGTACACCCATCCCATTGAAAGGTAAGCCAAAATTATTTTGATGTATAGTAAATATAGTTAAAATACTGTGAACAGCTTAAAAGAAGTTATGTTTATTATTTGTGTATGTTTTGGTTGGGGTGGGGGGGGGGTTGCGGGTTCTTGTCTCGATCTTACATTAGGGGTCGCTGGCTTAAAAGTTTGAGAACCAATGCTCTACGTGATTGAGATCTGGGGAAGTTTACTGGCCACAGATCCAAAAATTCAATGTAATGATCTTCATGCCACTTTTTTTTTTATCACTCTTGCTTTGTGACGTGGTGCTTCATCATGCTGGGAAATGCTCAGATCATGACCAAATTGCTCATTGATCACTGGAAGAAGTTGCTCTTGCAGGACGTTTTGATACCATTCTTTATTCATGGTAGTGTTTTTGGGCAGAATTATGAGAGAACCCACTCCCACACATGGATAGTCTCAGGATGCTTCAATGTTGACACAACACAGGACTCATGGTAGCGTTCACCTTTTCTTCTCCGAACAATTGATTTTTCCAGATGTCCCTAACAGCCGCTTCATCAGAGAAAATAACTTTTCACCAATGTCTTGCTGTCCAATCCTTGTACTTCCTGCAGAATTTTATTCTGTCCTTGATGTTTTTCTTGGGGTGAAGTGGCTTCATTGCTGCCCTTCTTGACACCAGACCGTTGATGCTCTCACACCGACCCGCTGCCATTCCTGAGCCATCTTTGGACTGGTACTGATGCGATTTTGTAGCTGACTCCTCAGGAGGAGACGATCCTAGTGCTTGCTGGACACTCATCCTGAAGACAACTTCTGTGGCATTGAAGATATTTTCTGTACTGCCCATTTGTTTTTCACATTCTCTATCACCGTCTTCCAACTGAAATGCATCTGGATTGGAGGCAAGCACTAATAAGGAGGAGGAGTATGTGTGTTTTATATAGGGTGAGGTTCAAGAGACTGGAGGGAGTTTCGACTGACCAGTTACATACCCTTTGGAAGCAGTCCTTGCAGGTGGATCTTTCATTTTCTGTAGATGATGGAGAGTAGGTGGTGTTTCGCACTTTACTCCCAAAATTGGTGGACATTTTAAACATTTTCATTTATTCTATTACTTTTCTGTATGTTATTTATTTTCTTATTCCTGATGTGCGGGGGGTTGGTTGGGGGGTAGTGGAGGTTAATAGCTGTGTGACACAATATCTTGTTTGTTGTATTCTACTTGGAAATAAATAACACTGAATTCCAAAATAATTGAGTCATAATATATACGCATAATCTATAATTAGTCAATTGATGTTAGTTGGTCATTTGGTCTCAGGATAAAAAAAACAGATTAATATTATTATTATTTTAATTTTATTTATTTATTTATTTATTTATTGCCAATGAAGCTTTCAGAAATGATTTAAAATGCAAATTGTTTCTGATTACATAATAATCTAGAAACAATGTGAATGAACACCACAACAGCTAAAGCAGCAAACTTCGCAAAACACATTTGTCACTGCCAAAACTTTTGGCCATGACTGTATACCAGTGTTAGTCTGTAAAAATGGTACTGTTTGTTATGCACATACATATTTTTCTGGACAGGTGCAGGAATCGTTTGCTGAGTGTGCACTGGACATCAAGACAATGTACCACACAAGTGACTGGGGCAAAGCTTTGATGAGCTGGACGGCCAGTTCTCTCAGTGACCTCATCTCTGTTTTACTAGCAGCTAATAGGAGACAGGACGCCTGGTAACATCCATAATGTACCTCTGTAATATGATGCAGATGAAATCAAGTTAAAGCACAAAAAAACAGGTTTTCCTTCTTTTCTCTACTTTCAGGGAAATGCTGAAACTCTTCAAAACACACAACAGAGTTCCAAGGTACGATCAGGGGTTGTTTGACAAGCGGTTTTCTGTGGATTTGAGTTTCACTTGTTTTGTACCAAAGAAGTTAATTTAAATAATGATTATATTTCATGTCTTAATACTCTGAATATTCACACTGATATGTTGTTCTCTCAGTGATGAGCTGTTGAACAAGTTCTTGACGTGTATAAAGGAGGGTGGTGGTGAAGTGAACCAGGCGGTGGAGTTAGTGCAGATCTCAGCTGGCTTCTGTTTGCCCGAGACCCCAAAACTCATCCAGAGGGTCCAGCAGGAGTTTGAGCTCACAGAGCAGCAGAGGTCAGTGTTGCTTTTTGGGCAAACAAAGAGAATCTAGCTGAATTAATTCAAGAATCGAATTCTAATCTGGTCCTCTGTGGTCTTTTTCTTTTTTTTATCTTTCAGGAGCACTTTGTCTGATCTGGAGATTCAGACCTTTAACAGTGATTAAATCTCTGGCTGAGAGACGTTCTGCAGCGTAGATGGGTTGTAGCAGCTAAATATCTGGAGAAATATCAATGTGTTAATTTTCAATGTCATAAATAAATGAATACTTACACATGTTCATCAAATGCACAGATGAAAGTAAAAGTACTTTAAGAAAAGAAAATGTTTGCTCCCATTTCCTCATGGATTCTGGACTGGTTCTTCAGGACAGTTTCATCATTTCTGCCATTGTCTACAGAGTTCTCATGCAGCTAATGTTCAACTTTAAATAAAGAAAAGAGCTGTATGCAGCAATAATCAACTTTCAAAGTATACACAGAAGTAACACGAGAGCAGGGAATAGCTTATACCTTTGTAATCTTAGGTCAAGAAAATTATTACAGGTAATAAATCATGATGTTTGTTACAATATTACAAAACAAGTGTTTTAATTTTTAATTAGGTATATACCTCTGAGGATACTTTTGATCTTTTTTTTTTTTTTTTTTCAATTTGAAGTGAAGATTTATATTTCTAGAGGAAATGTCTTATTTCTACTTTGGATACACTTTATTGTGAAAGTCCACTTTACACAGACCACTAACTGTAAAAAAAACCTTTGCTACTACATGTCAACAAACTCTCATTAGACTATTACTAGACTGTAGGGTAAGTTGGTTAAAGTCAAAATAAGCTATCGAAATAAAATTAAGTTACCTTATTTAATACAGTTCAAAAAGAGGTAAATCTTCTGGGCCGGATAGTTTAACTTAATACTTTTATATGTTTGTTTTTGTATTTATTCCAAAACACTACAAGACAGGACAAAAGGATTTTACATAACCTATCACACTTCTCAATACTGATTAAAAATGATCTACTGTTGCTGTTAAAGGCGGGACTTCATCAAAGCGTTTAGTAAGGACTCGGTCTAAGTAAGATAATTCATTTAGTATCAATGTTTGTTTGGTGCTTAAACTCAAGCATATCGTCATTTAATTGAGGATAATTGATTTTTTTTCATAAGACACTGTCATTTTGGTTTCAAACTAATAAATATTGTCAAAATATATAATTTATGATGACCTAATCCTGAATCCTGTTGGCCTTCCCAAACTGACATGCCCAAAACTTCATGTGAAGAGAGGTTAAGGCAAGGCTGTGGTTTTCACCTGCTGTTGTTTATAATGTTTAAGAACTGCTGGCCATGATAGTAAGTGTTATACTGCTGATATTTATGCAAAACATTCATTAGTAAACTTGGATAAAAAAAATAGAATGCACTACATTAAATTGAACTGATCAATGAGCTATATTAAGCCTTGATGCAATAAAGAGAGATATGTAGAACCTACAATTTCAAAAGATGAAGAGAAAACTGAAATATTTAATGTAAAAAAAAACAAAAACTTTTCAAACTCATATTTCACATTACAAAAACAACATTCTTCTACCATAGAAACATTGCCAAGATACAGAACATGTCTGTTTCTGATGCAGAAAAGCTAGTTCATGCATTCATGACATCTACACTGGATTATTGATTAGATGTTCTACTAGTGCTTGTCCTGCATCCTCAATAAACCCCAATTTCATCAGTTCTGACTACTTTTAGTGGACGATTTTATCCAAAGTGTCTTACAAATGAGGACAATGGAAGCAATCAAAATCAACAAAAGCGCAATGATATGAGCTATAATAAGTTTCAGTTAGCTTAACCCAGTGCACGTATCAAGGTTTTTTTTTAAAGATAGAACAGAAAAAGAATAGAGCAAGCTAGTGTTAGAGAGCTTTTGGAATAGATGTGTTTTTAGCCAATTCTTGTAATAATGTGCTTGTAGTGTCACTTGTAGATGCCTCTAAATGGACATAAGCCTGAAGTTATTTAGGTAAAGAGGTATAAACAGAGGTGTGACGTGCATTTTGGATTAATTGTAGAGGTTTGCTGAAAGACCTGCCAAGAGAGCATTGCAATAGTCCAGCCTGGACAGAACAAGAGTTTGGCAAGGAGTTGTGATTCCGAAAGAGAGGGCCTGATCTTTATGATGTTGAATAAAGCAAATCTGCAGGACAAGGTAGTTTTAGTAGATTAATTAGCAAACAATGCACCTTTATGACATTTTTGCTTTCATTAAAACTTGTAGTTCAAGTGAAATCATTTAAAAACATCAAACTTCGTTTAAAATATTGGTAATATGCAGGCCTTTAAAAAAAAAAAACCCACATATATATATATATATATATATATATATACATTCAAAAATCATTTTTACATTCTGTAAAATTCACCTCTCTTATTATTTGCACTTTAACAACTAAATTAGCAAATGTTTCTTTTGATATTCTATAATAACTTGTCTGATGCATAATTTTCGTGCACATTAAACATTTATCTTAATGTTACAACGTCAAAGAAAATTCACATAGTTCTTACATCTTCTATCACTCTACCCTATCTATATTGATTAGGAATAAGACCCTTAATGTTTTAGCTTCTGTGTATTTGACAGACATTTGACCAATCTTTAATCCATCACGCTCTTTAGGGTCACAAAAAACTCTTGAATTTTGGTAGTGACTCTAGCAAAGTCACTTTATGGAGTAAGAGTGGTTTCACATTTGGCTTCTAAACTATAAAAATAGCCATCTGGAATATCTTGGATTAGTCTTAAATAAATACATGACGTTAATTGCATGATTTATATTATCTGATAACTGTACATTTCTGCCACTCAGACATAACTTAATCTGATAACAGATTACTCTAATTGTAAAATGGAAACATGCATTTTTAGGATGCTTTAAAAAAATATGTATTGGAAAAAGTACAATAAATGTGAAATTAATATTTACATGAGCATTTGTTTTAAATCTCGAAAGCATTCTCTGCAATAGTCATTGCAAGTCCAACAATACGACAGGAACATGGACATACCACCTACAGCTCATTTATATTTACTGCCTAATGTGCATTTAGTACTGATGCGCGATTCAAATGCTCCACTCTCTGCCCAAATTTATAAGCTGTTGTCGGTTAATGAAGATTTGATGAAAGAACTCGTGCCTCGATTGGACTCCTGTCATGTCAGAAAGCGAGAAGACTTTTAGTTTTATGGACGTTGCCATCTTTGATATTAATTGGGTCACTGTTGCTATGGTTACTGGTAAGGAATGCGGGCTTGATTCCCATTGCACGTTCATACAGAACTTTCTTTCTTTCATTTTCTTGATTTATTATTTAGGTAAAATAGCTATATATTTCTCGTATAGGCCTATTTATCCTTTATAATGTTTTATTCTCTGGTCGCAAAAGTGCTTCAGGCGTATGACATGAAATAGATATGATCATGTGAATCTTCGTCTTCTGTTGTTTGCTAGTTTTTGCTCATGTACAATGAATCCGCAGAAAACAAATATTACTATTTTTAACGGGTCACATACATGAACATCCCTAGTAAAAACCCACTGAATGTGTATATGCAAGTACAAATGTGTAACATCACTTTTTGGTAATTGGACTACAAATGTGTAACAAGACTAACAGCACTATTTGTTAAAGAAAGCGTTACACTTTATATTAAGTGGACAGGTCCTGAGGAGTTACCATGCAAGTACACTGGTATTACAGTGGTGCACCAACTCCAGAGCCAACTCCTCTCACTACCCGTTTCCATCCCCATGATCCTATTTCCACCCATAAACCTACCCATCTCACCCCCCTGGATCACCCCCCTGGTCCAATCACTCCTATGCATACTGTTACAAAATGGAGTTATATAATTCCACGAGTACTTACTGAAGTGAAAAATGTGTACTTGTACAGAAATATTACAGCTGTAGATATGTACCGATGCGTGGTTACATACTACATACACATCTAGTTACTATGTAAATACACAGATATCAAAAACACAATATAAAGTGGGACCAAATTATTATTTTTTAAATTAACCACTACTTAACCAGCTCTTGACCCTTTTTACAAAAATGCAGACAAGCAAATAACTGAAATGCCATTATTGTCAACAACCATGATTTATTGATCTCCAATACTGAATCAGAGGACTGATTATTCTCAACAGTTTGGGTTAATAAACAACCAGTAAATATAACTGAAGCATTACATGTGAATTCTGAAACAGTGAACAGGTTCAGCATCACACAGCCGACCACGAGGCCCTTCAACCTGCTAAATGCACATTAAATCCTAACAGTGAGATGTGCGCCATATACACTGAGGAGTGCCACTGCCGAGTGTTTCCCACTTACCAACTACTGGTCGGTTTGGATGGTAGGCCACTTAAAAATTGTTTTCAGGGCAAAGACTTCCTGCAAAAGTGCTTTGGGCAGATAAGAAAAACAAATTTTTGGCTAGCACACAACCTATTTATAAATTAAACAGAGGAGCAGACGTTTCCGTTAATAGCGGGCAAGTAACACTCCTCGTAATTTACATAATATCGACAGAGTGGGTGGCTAAGGGGTCTGTGTGGTGCCCAAACCTACGGCATTAGCATATGCCGATAGCAGGCTAATCACCTGCTTTGTTTCTAAGGTGAGTCGGGCTTCCTTAAGCCAGTTCTGCGCGACACGCTGTGACTCGCCGCGAAGTTGGTTGACAAACTTAGCAGCTAGTTCCAGGTCGCCGCGCTCAATGCTGTAAGTGGCATAGGCAAGCAGCCTGAACGTGTCGAGATCTTCGGGTGCTAGTTTCGCAGGAGGCACTACTTGCTCCCTTTCGAACAAGAGGATGGACTGCAGGTAGGACAGGAAGTACTGGTACAGGCTGTTGCGCGTCTCGTCGATAAGCGCCACACGCCGTGCGAGCCGGCGGATGACATAGAAACGTGCACGGAGGGAAGCTTCGCTGTAGATTCCTCGGCTCAGAGACTCTTCCGGAATGGCGGTGGCCAAGGCCTGAGCGAACTCGTTTTCTGCACAGTTCTCTTTGATGGCTTGCACAGCGCCTTCTAGAGGCTCGGTGGGGGAATCAGCTCCTGCAGACTTGAGCGTGTAGTTCAGAGCCTCTACAGAGAGCCACAACTGATGAGCCTTACGGGCCTCCTCCTCAGCAGTCACGTGACCTGGAGTCAAGGCAAACATTTCATATTATTAATATTAATATTAAAAAATCAAAGGTCAAACTGAGGATTCAAGAGTGTCTCTGTTGAATGTGATGCCATTAGACATGTGCCGGTATTCGGTAATGTGATATATCACGATAATGAATTTGCACAGTATTGTTATTGTGGGCACTTCAAAATACCGAATGAACAACCCAAACGTATTATGTATTATTATTTTTGCATTAGCAGTGATGTTCACTCACAGTGCCAAATTAATTTAATGTATAAAATTCTTTATGTTTTTAACATTCATTAATCTTAAGTAATTAAAATATTTAAAAACACGTTGTTAAAATCAAGAAAAAAAGGTGTTAAAAAAGATATTAAACCTGCTATACGGTATTATGACATCACTTTTTGCAACCAAATCTCAATATTGTGATAATACAGTATACCGTGATATTAATTAATTAGCATTAGCAATTAATCACAACATGAAAATGTTATATCGCCACATGCCTAGATGCCATGCAAATTTGGAACGGAAATTACAACAAAGTAAATTGATTTTTTCATCTTAACACTATACAACTAAATGGTCTTTAATCAACCCTCTGACTCTGTCACTCTCTATTCTAATTGCATTCTTAAAAAAAATAAATAAACCTGTCCCTTTTCGACTTGCACTCTATTCATTTACTAACTGCTTGTTTTCTTAAAAACTAACACTAGTTTCTCTATTCTTTTTGTATTCTATTTTTCTTTTTATTTATTATACAAAAACTGTGTTACTTAGACTTGTCATAGCACTTGTGTATCATTGCTCTTATGTTCATTTTGATTGCTTCTATTGTCCTAATTTGTTAGACGCGTCTCCTAAAGGACTAAAAGATTTAGCTAATTACAGACCTATCTCAAATCTCACTTTTCTGTCAAAGATACTAGAAAAGGTAGTATCCTCACA